>LS051556.1:13000-26068 GCA_900241095.1 Acartia tonsa | reverse complement strand
ATCATACAAAATAAAACAAGGTTTCATGTTTATTTTCTCCAATAAATCTATTATTGATTTTAATAAATAAACTTTAAATCTACTTCTACGTATTCCCATCCACAATTTTTGTGCTTCGCTACTTATGGATGTTGTCATCCTTGTTTATTATATATATTTTTCTATTTTTTTCCCTCAGGGATGTGAAAAAAATAGAAAAAAATGTTTTCAGTTGGTACTTATTTTAAATTCTTTCCTCTCCCATATATTTAAGGGGATCATAGGTATTAAAGTAATCTATACATGTTATATTTTGTGTTGGTTGTGTCTTAATCATTGTGCAGGATGTTTGTACATGCGTTATATAAAGAAACTACTTAGTTGGCCATAAATCAAGAGTTAGTTATTGGTTTGTTAGGTTATTTAAGTTATTTTAATTTTGTTAGCTTAGCTTTGGAATAGCTACAAATTGGATTCCAGTTATTTCTATTTTAATGCGATCTATCTATCAATTATCATCTATTTATAATTATTTTGTTAAGGCTGTTAAAGCAGAAGTTGAAATAGAGAAACCCGAGTATATTGAGTTGTGTCACAGTCACGAGGCTTATGGGGTGAAGACAAGAGTTAATCTTGTCTGGACAACATTAGAAGAGATCAAGAAGGTAAACTTTATGATATAAATAGTTAATATATCCATTTAAGGCACATTAAGATGGAGGGCTTCTACCACACTATTTTTATTTTAACTTCAAAAATAAAAAGCAAACCTTTTTTATTTTTTTATTTTTTGGGGGGGGAGGTTCCGTGACCTATGAGAAGCTAAATTGTAAAGGAGAACCATATTGGTTCAGAGGTTAGCGATATCATTCGGTGTAGTTAGGAAGAAATCATATTACTTTTATATAAGGATTTAAACTTTTAAGTATGACCAATAACAACGTAGGGCCAACCCTTTGTAGTTTATCCAACGGCATTGTCATCCCAACTATTACAGATAACTAACCCTATGATATTACGGCCTTTGTTTGGAAGTCCTAAATCATAACTTATTTGAAGTATTTTTGATGTATCTTGGTCAATTTAAAAAATTCATAAACTAGATACGTTACCAATCAAATCTTGCGAGTTTAATGAATTGAAGATAAAACCATCTATCATGGATAATAATTTACCTAAAGCTACGTTGGTGTTTTCAATTATTTGCAATTTCATCATATTTAGTTGATGATTTTTCATTTTGTCAAAACAAATAGAGCTTTTAATTCGATGACATGTTATTTTTAATATTTTATAATTCTGCTGTAAAATTGTATTATCTAAGTAATAGTATAGTTATGCAACTTTTTGGATCAAAGAATTTCCATTACGTATTTAATTCCCAATGTCCAGTGATATCAAGTAAACAGGGCTAGGACAATGGATGATAAATTAATCATATCTAAAATAATGACATCTAAATTACTCCTATTGTAGATTGTAATTGTACTAAAGCAGAAACTGCTTCTTACCATAAACTTTGCTTTCATTCATCAGTAGAAAATTTTGATAATTCTAATAAAATTGTAGATGTTGAGAGGTGGAAAGGCGGGAGTGATTTCTTTTGGCGACAAGCGTTCAAATCGCACAGGTTCAGAGGAGGAACAGGTATTATTACACGAAAAGAAATTTATATTTTCGGCGGCCAATTAAATTTGATAAAAATTCAGAGTGATCATTTTAGAGATCTCGTAATTACTAATCAATGTGTTAAGTGTAGGACATTTAAAATATGATAACCATAACTGTGTTTTCAAAGGTGGAAGTATGAGGAAAAACTCTAGGATGCAAGAAATAAGTGCATTTATTTTGCTTTTTCATGGTCCTTATATTTTTTATTTAAACCCAGAGGAAATTTTTTTGTGCGAGTGTCATATCTTTCTTGTTAACAAATCGTTAACAAAGTTATCTTGCATTCATTGAAACGGATATTTTTTTTGTTTTTAAGAAACTGTTATAGACTTCGGTAGTATACTATTATATATATGAATTTGAATATGAACAAAAATTCAGAAAGACTAAAGAACTAAGATGAACGGTTAAGCAGATGTTATGTCTTTGTAGTTTAAATTGTTTATTATTGAAATATTATATAACTAGGTAAAGACTAAATCCGAACCAGAGTGGGAAAAGAAGACCTACAACTGTTTCTTAGCTCCAGGCAACTTTACAATTCAAGGTACTTTGGTAATTTTAATCTTCTAAACATTAATTTCAGTGTAGTTGCTGATTTGTTAGGGATGGTTTCTCATGAATTCATTAAAAAAAACATATTTCGTTAAGCAGTCAATAAATCTCTTTTTTTTCCTTCTCCCATTGGCGTTATAAATGGATGGATGTTAAGAGTAACAGAGTCGATGCTCATTTGTCAGGGGAATGTTATCACGAAATTTCCTATGAATATTTTATATAGTTAATTGCCCAAATAAAATAGAAATCTCACAATAGCTGTATGGGCAGTCAAAGTTTAGCATAAAAAAGCTTCGTAACTTAAGTTTGTTTTAACTAGGAAACAAGACTTTGTCACTTGACCTGCGTGTTCCCGCCTTACAGCTGCGCTTGACCGAGTTACGCGGCAAAAGTGCGCTAGTTGAACAGCACCCGGAATTCACACATTGCCAGCTGGACAATACCCCAAGCACAATTCAGCAATCCGCAACCTCTCTGTTTCCTATTATCACAGTAACGCTAAGGTATACTAAAATCATCTTTATTATCAACTAGCGAATTCGCCTCATTGAAGTGTGGGGGGGAAGGGATGAGTCAAATTATGTTCAGTTCACAACTGTTTTCTCATGTCTAGAGATGAGATACAGCTATTCAAATATTAGTAAACCCTATGATCAAAACTTTTTTTTCCAAATGAGATCTAACTCATGATTACCTACCACATAATTGAGAAAAACTTTTTTACTTTAAAGCATGTAATCACCCAGTAATGCTGAGAAAAGACTCGAGAATCATTGAAGAACTCGTCCACTTAACTTCTTAAAATTAGAACTTGTAGAATTTTAATAAAAATTATTAATTTATTTTATTATCCTTTTGTTATTAGGAATCCTAACGATGAAGATGTAACATTAAATTCCAAGGATCATTCTGGACCAATTGCAACAGTCAAACTGGCAGTCAAGTAAACTAAGACGACAACCAAGAAGGCCCGTCCATTTTTTTCTGGTGTTGAAAACTTAAAAATTAAAAATTACCTATTGTATACACAAATAAAAATTTCTTATATTTTTTATGTGAAAGCTCATTATGTGTGATATAATTCTTAATTCTTATCATTACCTTCGTAAATTTCTTATTTTATTGGGGATTACAGTTTTATAATATAATACTTAGGTTTAAGTTTTTTTTTTGTTGGGTTTAAATATTATTTTTGTGTGATTACAGATTAGAAGTGAATAATAAAAATGACAGATCCAGGAACAACGTATGGAGATCCAAGGCTCAATATCAAGGTAAGCTTCTTCAGTAGGAAAAATTCCATTAATATTATTTAATAAGTTTAGAATAGTCTTAGTCAATGATACTTCAAAACAAATACCTAGATTAACAACTGTCCAAAGGATTCCTCCACGTTCAATGTTATTATTGTATCTCATTCTTTAACATCAGATTACTAAATTAAACACAATATCTCATACACACATTCAAATATTTAAATTCAGGTTCATGATACAGATGGAAACGTAGAGTATCTTTACACAATTACAGAGGAGAATGGCCCAGTGCAAGTCAAGTAAGTTTTTAAAGTATCTTCAGTTGTAATTATATTTTATCATACAACATGAATTCTCTATTGTTTTCGCATTATTCCTGGGATGGTTTACGGCTATTTTCCTGCAATCCCCCTCCACATTCGAATAAAGAGCCACTAAAGGCTAGATTAATGCATCTGCTAATGATTAATAATTTAAGATTTTTTTTAAATGTAAAGTTTCTTATTGGTCTAACATCTTTTGCATAACTCCTTTGAAAGAACTCCAAAATTGTGGTCTTCGAAAAATTTTTGATATATAAGTAATGAGTAGTAAAAGTCTGTCTGTGTGCCCGTCTGCTCTTCTCATAACATTTAGTAATTTACATATCTCAGCAGTTTTTCTTCAAATTTACGAAATCTTTGCAGCAAGAATATTGGAACTTTTTTATTAAGACAGTTAGGGATTGCGAATTTAACCATAATAGCTAATAAAGTTTAAAGCGATTGATTTTTTTAATATCAAGGTGCCGGGCTTGTGATACATATATTGATGGAGACGTGACTGATATTAGTAACCATGAAAAAGAAAGTGATCATAGAAAATTACTAGCTAATGGAAAGGTAATACACTTTATATCCAAACAAGAACCATATCAGTTTAGCGGTCATCGAGACAGACACGCAGACAGAAACACAAATATCCTGTTACTTTATTATAAGGATATGACTAACATGTTATGCATAAGAAACCCAAATAATTACGATGGTTATTTTTTTACTTCGCCCCTAGCCTCTATGGGCTTTGCCCGAAGAGGTGATCAAAAAAAATTTTGGCGAAATTCTAAAAAGGACCAAGGAAATCTTCAGCAAAAAAAAATGGGTTTTTTTTGTTTTTTGGGGGGTTGAGGGTGTCCCACCCCCCAAAAAATCAGCCTAAAACCACCACAGGACCAGTAGGTATATTCCCTGAAGAGTAGAATCTGATCGGTTCAGTGGTTACCGAGATCTTATGGGACGGACAGACAGACGGACAGACATCATTCTACTTTGTATTATAGATTTCTGCTGAAAGTGTGTGTTTGTGTGGCGTGTTTTTTTTATTGTGGTTTGTCGGACGTGCAAACAAATTCAAGTTTTTAAATCACTAATCATTTATTTCATTCAGTGGCAATTGTATGGTCATACAGCTGGAGATAGCTTTAAAATTAAGCAAGAAAAGGTGAAAGTAAAACCCAAAGAGACAAGTAACTACCCAGAAAAGAGTGAGAAACCAACCTTACTTTCCCTAACTGTCTCAGATTCTACTTCAAACTCACCAGAATCAAAAAATATGAAATTGTACACAGAGAAAGAAAATAAAATACGGTAATAGTTATTTCTCGTAAAATATTATAATCAGCTTTCTTCTGATATAAAATGTACAATTATAAAATTAAATGTACATTTTTATATTGTAAAACTGGATATGATACGATATATATTATACAAATTGTACTGAAAGTTTAGAATATATTGAAATATTGCCTATTTAGTAGGTATTTTACTATTTACCTTACTAAATCAAAATAAAAAAACTTTAACTTCACCCTTTTTTACCGAAAACAAATGCAGTTTGCGATTGTAAATGTTTGATAACTAGGCATTAAAGCTTAGCAAGTAAAGAATAAATTTAAATTCTTAGAAAATATTAATGCTTTATAAGATTTTTAACATTTTAGTTGCACGGTTTGTGACGTCACATTTGCTGCCGACGGGCTGATATCTCATCATAAAATGATGTCTCACTGGTCAAATTTAAACAGGGAAAAGGTAGTTATGCGAATTTTTATACATTGATATTTCAAAAACAAATATTTCAATATAATATAATATTTTATTTGCTATTAGAAAGGTAATTTTTTTATTATTTTAGTGGGAGAAAGGACACAATATGATACAGTTCACCCAAGGTAATTTTCTTTTTATTGCATTATTATATTATTATTAAGGTTTTTTTTAATTGGAGAAAAGGGAGGGGGTAATTATCCCCATCCCAATAAGTTTAACTTTAAAACTGCGAGAATAGATTACAACGAATCAAATTTTATTTAGATGAGTTGTTAGAGTTGCTTGATCTAGATGGAAGTAAAGTATATTTTGATGCAACTAGTCCTGCTCAAAGAAAGATGGAGGAAGCTGATGCTCCAGTAAGTTCAAATCTAATACACTTGAAAGTCCCCAGTTTTAAAGATTTTCTAGTTCATTTAGAGAAATAACATATATTAACATCATATTTTTCAGTTCAAGTTTTAAAAATTAAAGTTTGGGTATACTGATACACAATAGAACAAAAACTTTCAAATGCGTTTGTCTGTTTCAGCCTAGATATTTATTTGATTTTTATTCGAATTGATGCAGTAATACTGTAGGTAATTTGTCTATAATTAAACACTTAAAGCTTTCTCAAAGACGAAAACTATGTTTTAGGTGATTGGAGCGGAGTACCTCGTTGAAATACAAGATGTTGGCAATAGACAAAGATTTAAATCAAATTGCTTCATTTGTGATAAAGTAAGCTTTATAACTTTCGAAGATTTATTTGTTGATTTTTTTTATTGCCGCCAAAACTATAATATTCCTGTTTTAGATGTTGAATCAGAGTGAAATTAACCTTCACCTGACCAGTGCAAATCATAGATTGAAGTTTCTCAATTCTTTCTTTCCAACTGTTAGAAGAAAGTTCACAAAGGTAAGAATATTTTTATTTATGACAGCAAGTGATTTAAATTACCCTACTAACTTATTCCGCCCTAATAAATAATACTAATGTATACATACAATTTTTTAATTATTGTTGATAAAGTTTTAAATTCCATTGTTCTTCTTAATTTAAGACTATTGTAACATTGTTGCTGCTGTACTTGTTATGTTTTATATTTTTAGTAGTACAAATGTTTTATAGAACTAAAATTTCTAAAATTATGCTTTTATTTTAGGTACCAAATTTAAAGCACTGGCAGGCTCCAGCATATAATTTCTTGGAATCTGTAGCAAATAGCATTCAGGGACGCTTTGGAAGAAATAAAATATTGTCTGTTGTCTCGGAAGAATATTATAAGCACAACATGGAGAAAATTAAGGTAGTGTAACTTTTCCCTTCAATTAAAAGGATAGATTAAAATTTGCTTATTATGAATATTAAGTAATAGTCTATTTAATGCCTGTTCAACATATGCAACTCATTAAAGTTAGGACTTTAAGAAAAAGTTCATGTCATCAAAGGTTTATTCCCCTGGATAAAATATATACACCAATCTGGTGGTATAAAGCAACTTAAAAGACACCCTAATAGACTTTACAATAACATTTGATAGGCAATGGTTGAGTATGGACGTCATGCTAGAGAAAGTGAGGCAATGAATTTTGCTACAATTCCAGATCCATTTGGTTCATTTATCAAGGTGAAGTTATTTTCTTTAAATTTTATTTTGCAAAATGCTGGCTTAGTTTACCAAGTATATTGATCTGTAGTTATACCAACACACTCTCATTCTGTCACACATATTCAGGGGTATATATTCTTCACAAGATTTATTTTTTTCCCCCGGCTGCCAAAAAAATTTTCATTTTTTTCCCCCTCCCTAGTTCAAAAATACCTATAACCAGTGTTTAACAGTATTTCATTATGATAGATTTATTAAGATAAGATTATTTTAATGTAACGGTAGGTCTAAAGTCTCTGTATCTCATCTGTGGCCTGAGTTAAACCCGTTTTGTCAACCCCCGGTAGCACTTTTCTCGCTTCCAACCCATCCACCCCGATTACAGTCCCCTATACGCGTATACGCTAATACTCGCTCCGGTACCTCGACTTTGGTGCTCTACCAGCGTAGGTAGGGTTGAAACCTGGTGTGGACTATGTTGAGGGCATTTAGAGCATCTTTTATTAAAGGCTTCTGGATCTGGGGTAACTCCTTCTACCGGTTAAGGTTGCCTGACTTTGGGGCACCATGACGAGTAATTAGAGTAACTTTAGACGATGGGTTCAAATGGTAACTGCCATTAAAATCCTTTAAATTCTCGAAAAATCCATAGTGAAATGCGCAGTGCGGAGTAATATCTATTAATTAGTTAACCCATACTAAAACTAGATCTGACATTGATATGTTATAATAATGATAAATAGAAAAATGGAAAAATCAATGAAGCTGTCGTGCATTCAGTCAAATTTCTTATCTAATTGTTTATATTTTATAATTTCTATACATTAGTTTCAAAGTAAACATCAGCTGATGTTTTCTGTATATTTTTTTTTCATTTTCCCCCCTCAACATACAAATATACACCCCTGCACATATTTTGACTTTTACTCTTAAAAAATATTATTTTCTGAATATGATACCTATTATCCTTTATTCCTGTATTACAATTCACTGTTATTTTTGATGTGCTACCTAAATTGTTATTATGTTATTTTATATTTCTTTAGTTTGTGCCCCCTGAAGCAGTGTTGAATTTCAACGTTGACTCACCAGTCAGACCAAAAGCTGGAGTTTCTCTAATCAAAGAGTATCAAAACCTGGATGGATTGGGCACAGGAAATTATGCTAAATTATTTTTAATTTTTTTACAACTTCTTTTCGTCCCAGAAAGGGAAAAGACAGAAAAAAAGTTTTGATGAGCTTGCTTTAAAAGATTATTAACTCTATGACAAAGAGGTTATTATGCGTTTGGTTATAATTAGGATCAGTTTGACCTACTAAGCGCGTTTGACTGGAAGCTTGCACACAACCTTACAAGTTGTTTGCTTTAACTAACAACAGGTTTATATAGTTTTTAAACCATCAGTTTTTTGTTTCCTTATTTTGCAGTTGCTATAATTGTTGACCTTATGGCTGCTCTAGTTGCGAACTGTCCAAAACTGAGTGGATAACTGTGGCTTCTTTATACTTTACAAGCATTTAGATTTAATTTTAATAAAAGGACAAATTATGTTTCTTTCATAATTAATTTGAGCAAATAGTAATTAAGCATCAATTAAAGGAACAAACAACATAATTATTTCTAAACCTGAAAAGAAGACAGATACGGAGATTGAAGAATTGCTATCCAAGAATCTAGATAAAAATTTTATACCTAAGGTAATATGATTTCTTGAATGATTGTACATACATAGACATTAAAATAATCTTTCCCCAGCTTTTTTTTTGGTAAATATTTATCTTTAGTAACTTGTGATTAATTTTAAAAGGAAAGGTTGATTGAATTAACTCTCTTTTTCCTTTCTTGACAGCACCATTAAAGTGTTGAAGAATATCTGAAATAATTGGAGGATTTTTTCACAAAGAAATTCAAAGAGAATTTATATATAATTGTATTTCAACATATATGTTTGTAAACAATAGTTTTCTTGACTCCTTAATGTGTATATACTTTGTTATTCTTTAAATTATGCATATTCTTGTTTGTTCTTCTTACTTTTACTGCTTAGGTAGGTACTCTGTTTTCTTTTTAAATATTTATATTCCTACTCTCGTTGCTACAACTTTTATTACTTGGAATTCTGTAAAAATACAAATAATATGGTTTTATTGCGCATCTTCTAGTTCTTAAGGAAGATTAGAATTCAAAGAAATGCTAATTCTCTAAACAATTTCAGTAGCTAAATGTATGGGTTTTACTTGAAGTGGTTGGCTAAACAACAACACCCAACATGGAATCATAGGGAAAATTAATTTTAAGAGTTTCTCAAAGAACATAAGTCTAAAGAAAAGAAACACAAATAGAAATAATTTGATTTTCCCTTTCTCTTTGGAATGAAGTTACAATTTGTACATTTTTGTTTTGCACTTAGTAAATTTGTAATTGTTTGTTTACTGCTATTATTAAACTTTTTATGTGTTGACTGTGTACAATTTACAAATGTAAAACCTCATTGTTTTACTTTCTTAAAAGTCATGTTTTAGTAGAATTGTTTAATATTTGATAACATGATTCTATGTTCTCAATTTTTAAAGAAAAATCTTTTCTATGAGTTGGGTCTATACTTCACTATCACTACATCAATACAATAGGTAGAAAATGCAATAAAGCTAATTCTTTATTTTGCGATTTCTAACAATTTATAAAACATAATTAATTTTAAAGGTATTTACCTACTCAGTTTTGTATTTTTGGAAGGTCAATTTTATGTAATGTCACACGTAAAATTCAGGTTACTATTTATTAAGTAATTTTTGACATTCGCTTTTGTTAAAATCTTCACCCTTGTTTAAGTATAGTAATATTATTATATGTGTTTTCTTTAATAAAGAATTTTAAATAATAATGATACTAATTCAGGTTACAAAAAGCGATATGTTGGATAAGATTCCTGGTACTAGAACAGCACACATGGACATAGAAGATAATAAGGTACAATTCTCAGAGTGTTCAGGGAATACAGGGAGTTAGATTTTTCCAATCAAGTTGAATTTCTTTCCACCCTCCCCTCCTGCTTTACATTCCTTTCTATTATAGTATGAAAATAAAATGCGCAATAATGCAGTATAATGATAACTATTCATAAGTAGCATTAGCAAACTTTAAACGTTTTTGACGAAACAAATTATTATAACATATAATAACATAAGAGATGTAAATTTTTTTTTGCAATTTTCAATCGACTTTGTAAATTAGATTTTATTTTCATCAGTTTATACTAGGTATTTCGTTTTTAAATTTTATTATTAAAACAAAAATTTAACAAAGAAGAACACTCAAAATATTTATTCATTATTGTAGAAAGCTATAATGGAAAGAATCAACCGAATGAAGAAGAACCTCCACGAAGAGGCCAAGCTGGAGAAATTGTACAATTCAAGCGCAAATGACAAGTTGATGGAACTGATGAGTGAAGACCCTGCATTTTTACCTCAGAAAGAGCTAAACAAGAAATACCCGCCAGGTAAATTGCAATTTTTAATTTAAAAGTTTTTTAAGTTGGAAGTTTCCGTTTATTTTCAAAGACATAAAAAGCCATCTTAGTTTGTCATTCTAGAATACAAAACTAAAAAAAGGGTGAACACTGAGCAAATCTTGAAAAAAGTTTTTGGTTTTCTTTTGTTTAAGGTAAACATACGAAATAATTTTTTAAAAATATATTAATATTAAAACTTTGACAAAGTAGTTGTTCTAGTGAAGTACAATGTGGTGTAAACAAGAAGAAATTGCGCTCCCTTGTATTTGTATGTTTTTGTTTAGGAAAATATGCGAAAAATATTAAAACAGAATATGAAACAACATCTTCAGAAAAATCATACGTCAGAGAAAAACGTTTTCGGGGTCATAATTCCTCTCGCAGCCGTTCGAACAGCCGCGAGCGGTCAAACGAACGATCCTATAAAAAGCGGCGAGATGACAGTAGCGAAAGTAGCCGCTACAATCACCACAAATCAAGAGAATATAGATACAAACCTGAAATGCCGGATGCAGTTGAATCTAGACTGGGACCACCGATAAAACGGCGGTCCAGGTCTAAATCGCCATTTGTTGAAGCTATGGAGAATTGGGATAAATATAAGCGGGCAGAGGGTGCTATGTTGTCTCAGATTGAAACAAAAAGAAAATTTTTCATGAAACGGCCTGAAGATCACCCTGATTATGCCCAGGTGCGTTTTTCTCTCGGATTGCACTTATATTTTACTTAGTTACATCTATTCTATTGTATCTTTACAAGTTTGTTGCGCCTTTTGTTGGGTAAAGATATGTCCTCTACCCCAAACTTAAGTTTGAGTGATGTATCACGCTTTACATAGCATCAGCCGGTGCCTTTTTAAACGACTCTTATCGACATACAATAAAGTACGCGCTTAACCAATTTTATAATTCTATTGACTTCTCTTATTTTACTTTTAATATTTTAGTTTTAAAATTAAATGAAATTTGGTTATTTTTTTAGGAATGGAAAGCATTTTGGAAACGTCGATACGCTGAATTAGTCCAAAAAGGTGCCGACCCAAACACTTATGATTTTAAATCAGAATGGATACCTTACTGGGAAAACAGAATTATGGAAGTTTTCGACGAAGACTTGCAGAAGAAAATGGCGGATTTAATGCAGAAATATAACCTCACCACTGTGGAAAAACCAAGGAGAGAAGATTACAAGAGGCGTACTCCAACACCCGATCTGTCCCCCTCACCCCCTCCCAGAAAAGAGGATTTTAAACGAGGCAGGGAGGAATCATATGATAGGCATGGAAGAAGGGGGAGGGATGATTATGACTTCCCTCCAGAGAAAAGAAGATACAATGATATTTCCCCTCCTGCACGTGGATTTTTTGTGGATTATCAACGAAATCATCAATCACTTTCGCCACAAAGAAGGTAGAACAGTTATTATTTTTTATCATTTAATCCAGCTCATACCAATAACAAAATTAATTCGGGAAAAAATCACGAAACCTATAAGTGTTTTTCAGCTGTCGTTGGGGGGCAACACATCGTAAAATTGACGACCTTTCCATTTGCCCCCAAAATATAATTTTAGATTTAATTCCCTTGTTGGTTATTATACCTTATTTCTGCATTTAATCATTTGTGCATGTAAAACTTTATTGTGTTTTTGTTGTTGATTTTGAGATAATACTTAGGCAAACTTATGTTTTAGTCCAACTAGAAGACCTAGATTAACAGGAGCAGCGCTGCCGCCTCCTGCCAGTGCCAGAAACAGGTCACCTGACCAACATCCTGATCATAATAATCCATGGCGTGATGGTCGGAGAAATCCAGATGGTCACTCGCGCCCAAGTTGGGATCAGCCTCTAGGCAGAGAATCACCGTCACAGCCACACAACAGGTTAGCCGCTTCAAGTAAAATGATAAAATTAAAGGCAATATTGTTATCTAGTTGGTTAAATAATATTATCCTTATTTATATAAATAATAAATATTATCCTTAAATCATTCAATTTAAGGTCACGTAGAAGTAGAAGTCGAGAGCGAATGAGATGGAACCCGTCACCACCTGGACAAAAGTATTCCATGACGGAGAGAGGACAGACTGGCCCTAGCAGAATTGACAGCCAGCGGTCAGACCTTTATTCTGGTAAGTTTTGTTTTAAAACTTATTTAATTGTATTATTTACTACCTTTTAACACTATTGGTTTTTTTAATAGCAAGCAAGAATCATTATTCTATAAATTGGTAGGAACTTTGAATTCGAATTTCGATCTGAAATTTTGCATGAATAATCCTTGGTAGGTCTATTTTCCCTTAATCATTGATTACGAGATGGTTGCATTATAGGGGGGGGGGGGGGGGGGGGGGGGGGGGGCGGGGGGGGGGGGCGGGGGGGGGGGGGGGGGGGGGGGGGGGGGGGGGG
>LS051547.1:21947-32826 GCA_900241095.1 Acartia tonsa | reverse complement strand
CCCCCAAGAAAATATCTTAAAACCACCACAGGACCAGTAGGTATATTCCCTGAAGAGTAGAGCCCATTCGGTTCAGCGGTTACCGAGATCTTAAGCTTCAGACGGACAGACAGGCGGACAGACATCGTTCTACTTTGTATTATAGATAAAATTTTTATATAAAAGTGTTTAACAAACAATATTATTTCCTCAGAGGAGCCATGTATTTGTATGTTATATGCTAGGTTACGATACATGATTTTTCAGTATGGCTCTTATATGATTCCAGTCCATCGCATATCGATCGGTTTTAAAGCCATACTAGAATAGTTTTTTGGTGCATCGTATTATAGACAGCTCTTCACGGATATGAAAAAGAAAAATTCTAAGATTAATGCCAGTTTTATTAATCTAGAGGGGCTGAAGTCTAAATGATTTTAAAAGCTGTTTTAACTGTTTGACTTGCAGAGTAGCTTCGCTACTAGAAATAGTATCAATGTTTTACAGTAATTGCATATCAGTCAAGGTTAGGAAAAGGGGAATAGTCAGGGATTTAAAGGGATAAGACAATGGCCGATAAATTGATTATTTCCAATGATCTGAATTTTTATTGGTGGACTCATTAAAATAAGTATACAAACGTTTCAACCACTAATTATAATGTACAAAAGTGGTAATTTTGAATATGATCATTGTGGATGTATATATCAATTTATCGGCTATTGTCTTATCCCTTTAGATCCCTAAATGTTTTACCAGCAAGGTTTCGTGAGCTTAAATTTTTATTTTTACAGGTTAAACTTTTTTACTGTTATTATATCAACAAAAGTCCAATGATCAATGATCATAATATGTGTTACATGTAGATGATATGTCAGCCAAGGCCATTTTCAAAGACGTCCATGGGATGTGGTAAAGGGGTGTTTAACCCTCTCAAAAAAAAGGTTGGACGTCCCAGGCAATTTTTATGCATTTAACATAGTTTTGACTTAGGTCAACTGAGATGAAAAATAACACAAGACCAAATCAACCAGTAGCGCACCATTTTAATTTTATAATATGTCTGTTTGTCGCTAACCAATTAACCGATATGGTTCTCCTTTACAGGGTAGCTTCTCATAGGTCCTGGGAAGGTTTATAACTATTTAGGGGAGAGTAACACCACCCTTACAAGAGAAATCGTCACTAGTAAAAAATTACTTCTCACTTTAAAAAAAAAAATTATAAAACTTTTCTTTTTAAAACAACAATTTAAAGTGGGGGAGGGAGATCAAATTCAAGGGCCCCTATATATTCTAGGGGCGTAGCCGCTAGTTAACAAAATAGAATGAGTAACTGCAGGGCCAATAAAGTGTGTGTGGGGGTGTGTGTGTTAAGTTCAGGGTGTGGTGGGTCAATTAAGGGGATGTTTGGACGTACTCTAATTGTATAGTAGCTGCGCTACGTACTGATTATGCCTTTATGGTTCAACAAGTTTGCTGTAGCCAATAAAAGTTAATTGATATATTTTCGCAATGTATGAAGTAAATTATATTCCCTATTTATTGGTAGCGACGCTACTATTCAACACAAAATGTCCGTACGTCCGTATCTAAGAAACCGTAATGGGAAAACGTGAATTTCACGACTGCTATTTAAGATAAATGGCTAAAAAATAAAAAAAAATTAGACATGCCACTGAGTATCTAGTACATAATTAACTTTATTTTTTAAATGTATAATATTGGATATCTGTTCTATAACTCACGTTGTCCGTTTGTTCAGTTACAATTTTTTATGCTTTGCTACTTATGGATGTCGTCCTCCTTAAGATTACTATTACTATAGATAAATAGTCAGATATATTGGTTATTTATCGCATCGTATTATAGGCAGCTTTCTGCGTATATAAAAATGAAATAAGATTAGAACCAGTTTTGTTATCTCCAATGGGTTTCGAAGCCATACTGGTATAAAATATTGTGATTGATTAAGTCAAAACCACATAAAAAACAAGGATGAAAAAATTAATATGGTGCAATGCAACAAAGTATATCATACCAAGCAGCTGGAAAACGTGTCTCAAAAATCAGCCATGTGACGTCATAAAAATGAGGGAGGTGAAAGGAGAAGTTTGAAAGAAAACCCCTAAATAAGAGATGGTTAATCCCTCATTTTTATGACGTCACAAGGCTGATTTTTTTAGACACTTTGTAAAGTTACAAATTACATGTCCCCCATGAATAGGGTAAAAGAGTAGTTAACGTTTTGTTAGCAAAACCACGGAAGGTCGTCTTTCCCTTTTCAAGGATTACCCCCAAAGCCCTGTGTACGCCATCAGCAGAATCAGCAGAAAAATATGTTCAAATTAAATTATTGAGTATCTTTACTACTAAAAAAGATTATTGTTTAGCAACAAAACTAGAAACTATTTTTAGCCTAATTTACTTTTATCTCTCATGCAAAAAAAACTTTTTAGAGGTTTTTCCTTTAAAGTGCGTTGTTGAGCCCAGGACTCCGCCTTCCCCTTTTTTTTGAAATATATTGAAAATCCGGAGGGGGGGGTTCATTTGTTTGTTTATTTATTACTTTAGGTTAGGTTATAAAGAATACTGAGTAGCGCCGCAGGGTTAGTGTACCACAGATATAGGCTCCGTGGGGTTGGGATAAAAACTAATCCCTTCACTTATTTTTTTTTTGGGGGGGGGGTTAGTTTTCAGTGCTCAACAGCTATTTTTAGGGAAAGTCCCAACTTTTTGATTGATCAAACAATGAGTTGGATTTTTAAGTCTAAATTATTTAACAACAAACAAACTCTTGTAGGCAATCTTTAATGCCAAGGATGTCTGTATGTCTATCCGTCTTGAGCTTAAGATCTCAATAACAGCTTGACCAATATGTTTCTGCTTTTCAGGTTGTAGACCACTCCCGTTCAGAAATATTTTGAGACACAGTAAACAAACAGGGATCTAAAAGGATAAGACAGTGGCCGATAAATTGATGTACATCCCTAATGATGATACACAAATTACCCATTCTGTACTGGTTACAATTAGTAATTAAAATGTTTCGACACTCAACTAAATTAAAAATTAAAATTCAATAAAAGTCACCAAGGTTGTGGTCAACAAATAACAAAATGTTATTATAAGACTTTGGGGACTAGTGTAATTAACAGTTTCCTCCCTCCCTAATGTTGTTATTCTTATTGCATCAATGAAAGTTTATGCTTTGCCTTTGTAAAAAAAACTTTGTTGCTGTAATTTAGATTAACATAATAATAATTTACATTTTTTTTAAATTCACATTTTTTGAGATTTTAAGTGATAGAACATAATCATGATAAACAAAATCATCCTTATGTAGATTAACGTTATTGGTTAAAAAGTTCGGACGCTACTAGTTTGAAATCAACTATTCAAATATCAATAAAAGTACCCAAAGTTTTTGAGCCAATGCAATGATTAAAATAAAGTGATTATAAAACTTTGGGTTCTATTGTCCTGTCTAAGGAAAAGGGAATGTGATTCTGACAAACAATTTTAAGTGTGAAATTTCCCTTCAACCCCCTTCCCTTTTTTCTCCCCTTCTTACCCACTTCTCTTTCAGTTACACCAAAAATATTTACTCCAACAAAATATTTAATTTTCGACAACTTCCAATGGAATTAATTGGCTGAATAGCAGCCCCTGGTCCTGTCAATTTCAGTAAAAGTCTAAAATAAATAAATAAAGTTGGGCGGATTTTATCTAGGGGCGATTTCTATTGGAAGAATTAAAATAGTTATAAACTACATATCTCTGGACCTCTGGTTAGCTTCACTGTAAAGGAGAAACAGACACACAGACAGACACAAAGATAGACAAACATCCTGTTACTTTTATATAAGAAGCGCCTTGGCACTTTTAGAGCAGAATCAAAAATATTTGATGTTTTTATCACTCTTCTTTTTTAATTTTTGTTATCACATATTAGTAAAGTTTGTCTATGACTATCTTAATTTATTAAATGGTTTGGCCAGTTACTACCTAGTTTCTAGCTGGAAACAGGGAGGGAGAGGACATTGGCCTGTTTATTACACTAGTTCAGAGTTCTCAATTGTTTTGTAATAACGGATTCTTATTCGTTGGATTTACAACTTTGGAGACTTTGAATTTTAAAATGTTGGTTTAATAAGTGTCCAAACGTTTTAACCACTAATTGTAATCTACAGTAAGGTAATTTTGTGCATTATCATTGGGGATGTACATCAATTTAGTGGCCATTGTCTTTTCCCTTTAGATCCCTGATAAAGGGAGGTGGGTATATAGAGCACAGATTCTAGGATACGTAGGTTGAGTGAAAAACCATTAGTGGCACTGCTTCTTAACAACAATTAAGTAGTAAAGGTTCTTATAATACTATTACATAAAGAGTAAGATTTTTTTGTCTGTAGCTTAAGATCTCAACAACTACTGACCCGATAGGATTCTCTAATTTAGGTAAGCTTCACATAGGTCCAAGGATGATTTAAGGCAGTTTTGTGTTTAAAATTTAAGCCTTGTGATGGTTTTAGTCTACTTTCCTACCCTGTGTTAACCCTTTGTGTACAGACCCCCTAGATGCTAAGGTTTAGCCGCTAGTCCATAATTTAAAGTAGTACGAAGCAAAAGGTCTCGGAAAATTTTCCTCCAAATTAGTTGTACTTTTCAGAGAAGGTTTATGAATGTCTTGGGGTTGGTTTTAGGCTTTATTATAACCTTTACCGACTTTACCTAAAGACTAGGGGCGAAGCAACTTGTAATCTATAATCCAATGTAGAAAAAGTCTGTTTGTCCTCATGAAGTTTCTGGACCAATTGGGCTCTGCTTTGGATGGATTATAATTGCTGGTCATAAGACGGATTTAGGCTATATTTGTGGTAGCTTGATTAACTTAATTTTCAAGCAAATATGCTTACTTCTAATTACCTGCTTTATACTTCACTTCTAAATATAAATATATATACAATTCAGGGGTCAAAAGGTATAGGACATTGTCTGATAAATTGATGTACATCCCCAAAGATGATACACCATATTACCCTTTCTGTAGATTGAAATCAGTGGTTCTAAATTTTAACGTTTACACACTCAAATTATTGAAACAACCAATCAAAATTGATTAAAAGTCCCCAAAGTTATTAAGCCAATGAAAAAAAACGTTATTACAAAACTTTGGGGACTAGTGTAATAAACAGCCCAATGTCCCCTCCCTCCCTGTATACAATTACAGCTTGGCTAATAATAAAAGCAGGAATACAAACAGTTATCATGGAACTTTTCTCCGAGGTACATCTTTGCATTAGTTAAAATAAGTCCTTTTTTATAGTTTCAATGTGATTTGTTTGCTAATATTGTATGGATTATTGTTATTGCAATTTTTATTGTTAAAAGTATTTTTCAATATTTTTTCATGTTGGCCTTGATTTATAAATATTCCCCTTTAATTTTCCAAATAACAAGCTGGGCTCATGATATTGATATCTGGAGGTTTCTTTATTTATTACATTCATTGTATCACAGTTGAAGTTTTACCCTGGTCAGCTTCATAGTAACCTGTGATATTATCAATATTTTGACTAAAGAAACCCTGAATTATTTGCTGCCTAGTCTGAAAGTCATTTCCTTTTGTTTTTCAATTTTTTTCCTTTTTTATTTTTTGCCAATATTTTAATCCATGGGCTAAGAAGTGACAATGCAAAATATTTTTTTGATTTGCAAAATTTTAAAAGTACTTTTTGAATAAAGACCTACTTATATTTTATATAAAATTAGGAAGGGTAAGATGAAGTCTTTTTAAGATGAAGTTACTTTTCTACACAACTACCTCATCTTTAGTCAATTTGTGTTATTTAACTTAAATATATTTTAATCAATTAGTTGTTGGAAATTGAATTCCAGACAAATTTTATTATTTCATGCAAAGTACAATTAAACTTCTTTGTAATTTACCCTCTTTTTATTATTAAATGATGTATTACAGCCATTTAATTGTTTGTTATGAAGCACTTTTATAATATTTGCGTGATGCAAATGATTACATTATTTACATGGTTAGAAAAATTCCCTTTCCATAGTTTGCTGGATAATTCATGGCCACTTTGCTGAGGTCTTTCATCAAGGCAACATTCAAACTTTGTTTTCGCGGGGGAATTATTGCTTAACAGGGGTGCCAACTTTTACTATATTCTAATCATTTTTAAATTCTTATCTAACATGTCATTTACATTATTTCTTTTTAAGATTACATTGATGTAAAACTTTTTTATTAAATGAGATTATGATTTAATATTTTGTTTCATAAAAAATATGTAATTTTAAAAGTTGGCATCCCTGTAATGCAACAGAAAACCTGTTTTAGTGTTCACAGGCATGACTTTGGCCAATAAAACTTGAATAGTTTTACATCACAAGTGACATGAATACCATTGAACTTCCTTTCACCTACGGGAAAAATGAAATTCCCCTCAAACAGTTTCAAAACATAAACATAAATAATTTTGTGAGAAATCGCAATCCTGGCCGCAAGAAAAGACGACCTTCCCCGTTGAAAATTGAGCCAGAACCGGTTCCTTCAAGAAATGTGAAACTACTGCCCAAACATCTGATTGGCAGATTCAATGGTGATAAAAACAAATCAAAAGCTAAGGTGTACTATTGGTTTGATAAATTAATATTGATTAGAAATATGAATAATGTCTTAGAGATTTAAATTTTGATCCCAATTATCAAAATCACAATTATTATGATATAATCTAAACCTTTGTTATTTATAATTTGGTTTGTCAAAGAAGCTGATTTAATTTCTTAGGAATAACAAAATATGTTATTTTATTCACAAATACTATTAAAAGCTTAGATGTCGTTTATCATTTATTTGCTTAAGAAACGTATGTATGTTCTGTGTCAAAAGCCTTTTTTATATCCAAATATAAGAATATTATGTAACAAAAGTTCAAATCTTAAATGCACAATTTGTTTTGTTTTATGTTTAAAATATGATACAATAGTGGAATAATATTTCTGTTTCCACCAAAATAACGTCTTGCAAAATTGTATTTATGATAAATTGATGCATTTTATGAAACATTATTTTCCTTTGCTTCTTTCCTCCTTACTGATAAATTCCTTAGCCTGGCTAGCTCACACCAGATGGTTCACAATATTTGATGGATAATATTTTGAGCAGAGCTGCTCAAACTGTCAGTGTTATTTGCTATAAGTTATATCTGAGAACAATGTGGATTGATGGTACATATACTATTACATAAATAAGCTCAAATTAAAAGAAATTACGTAACATACTAGTGGCTTCAACCGTAGAGGCCTCTTGGGACACTTGGGGCAAGAGGGGGGTAGGGGGAATTTGTCAACCCTCCACTTTACCATGGGATTGTGGAGGTACCTTCCACCAAATTGGTTATAAATTATCCCAGGTCCTATATGAAGCTTTGCTTAGGAGAACAATATTGGTTCAGCTGTTACACCCTATGGTACAGATACACTGGTATACAATCCATTAGATTAAGGCTAGGTATTCCCCTTCAAAGCTTCTAACCCACAAAAGCAATTAGTACTAATGAAAATCTCAATTTTTTTCGTGATTTTAATTAAAATATTTAATTGTTACCTCAATAAGAAAAGAAATTTTTGCAAAGGAATTTATTATTCTAGTTGTTAAATATTTTGAAGTGAATGAAATGTTTTGAATAGCCATAACTGCAACCTCCAGACTCAATTCAGGACTGTACTGCTTACCTCAACATTTTTAGCTGCCATTAATAGAGTATTATTATCCTCAGATAGGAAGAGGACAATGGGCTGTTATTACACTTATCCCCAAAGTTTTTATTCATTGGCCAAAAACTTTGTGGACTTTTACTGAAAAAAAAATTATTTAGGATGTGTTGAAATTTGGACGGCCTGGTTGTGGAGCTCCTGTGAGGACCAAGTCTGGACGCCTTAGGACAACTATCACCGGCAACCCTGAAATCAGGTAAATCTTTTCCAGTTTGGCTTCAAAACCAGTTAATATCCGCTGAATTAGAACTGGTTCTGGGCCATACTAAAAAATAATGTATTGTATCGTATTATATCCAGTTTTCTACGAATATATTAAAACCAGTTTTGTTAGCCCGAGCATTCGGCATCTCAGGCTACATGCCAAGGTATAAAATATGAAATCATCCTTGCAAAATTTATAAATTGCGAAATATTAACTGTGCAAATATTAAATGCAATTTATACAAGTTATAGAAAATGCTTGATTAAAGGGATTTCATTTTCAAGATATGTCATTTTGTAATCAACAATCTATCACAATGGATTGGATAATAGGACAGGGGAATAATTGTCGTCAATTTAGGTTGCTAACATGGACAACATGTATTGGTCAGTTCGTTCATCCAGTGGAAGGGGAGGTGATGGGGTAAAGGGGAGGGAATGAGGGATAGTTATTTTAGCCAGCTACAAGTTTCTCTTTATTAGAGTACATAATAATATGATGTAAGATCCAAGTAATAATAAATCAATTTTTATTACTTAATTTTTCTGAGACAGCGTGGCACCAAAAAAAATAACTTCATACGATAAGATAGCCAACTTTATTTATGACGTCATATTTTTGGTGCCACTTTACGCTGTCTCTTTATCGTTGTGTACGTCTCTATATTCGTCACTCACCTCTTTAGCTCATCTATTATGTTTAACATTTCAAAAAGCTTTCCTCAATTGAGGGGAATAATTGAAATTTTGAGAACATACATAAGTAGCGAAGCACAAAAAAATCATGGCATTGACAAACTGACAAAGTGAGTTATAGAGCATATGCTCGATTATCATAACTAGGAAAATCAAGAAAGATAATATGCAAAAACTTAAAGAAATTCACAAAACCTTTAAAAATAAGGTTTATGTCTTTTGAAGCATGACCGACAGACAAATCAATAAACAGACTAGATGCTCAAAATTCCAGCTGTTCATCATCAACAGCAGCTAAGAATACAACATTTCCTCCGTAATTTTATTGACTGACTGACTGTCAAGTAAATTGTAAAGTAACATCGAAACAAAAATTTATTTAATGATAGATAGCTAAATATCTAGAAGAAGATTTAAAAAATAGAATTGAATTAGAAAAAAGATTTTTTGGATTAATTCTTTTGATTGATTTAAACTTGAGCTCCATTTCTAGATTAAAGAATAAAAGACAGAAAAATTGGTAATTTTCCTCAAACTGCTAATGGAGCACTGATCCCACCCCCACCTTCAAACTTCCAATCATCTTTTTTTTAAATAAGAGGGTAGTTTTTATTCTACTTGTGGAGGGTCTAACCTTGCCCGGCCTTAAACCTGCAGAGCTCACCAGTACCCAATATAACCTAACCTAAACCTGCTAAACCAACAAACAAAAATCTAACCTCACAATCACTCTCCCCCCCCCCGCCTTCCCTCTTATTTTCATCATATTTAAAATAGGATGGAACAAGGACCTTTGAGGAAAATTATCCAAAATTTTGTTGGAACTTTTCTTTTCTTCATTTTGCTTCTCAGAAGGGGGCTTCAGTCTAATCTTTCAAAATGTTTGTCAAAGCTTCAAGTACATTGAAAACTCATTTTGTGTTCTGTAAAAAGCAATTATAAAATAAATTATGAGAGAAATTAATCATTGAACAAAGGAGAATTAAAATTATTGTTCCTTTTCATTATAAAATTAATGATAAAAGGAGAGTATTTTGTAATTTTTCTTTTTATTATTCCAATTTTATTTTAAATTTGTAAGATTTTCTACTATTTCATTTATTTACTTCTTCTCTTCTATAAATGGATTTATTATCACCTGGATCGTACACCTGCTTTTTATATTCTATGATAAAGTGAACTCTGTAGCGGGCTAAAATAACGACCTACCACATCCCCCTTCTTTACCCCATCCCCTCCTCTCCTACTGGATAAAAGGCCTGCCCAATAAATTCGAGGGGAAAGTTCAATCTAAAAAAGGCGTCTTAACTTTATAAATTTTTATTTTAGATAGCTAGTCGGTGTTTTTAGTAAGTAGTGGATATAAAATTTTCCATAGAATTTAGATATGCAATCGGTTTTTTTTGTAGACCTCTTCTTTTTAACTAATTTAAGGTTTTGTTTTTTTTAAATTACCTGACAGAATTTAAAAAGTAAGATGTCAAATTAAAGATCTTACTATTTTTTTTTATAATGGCAATTTTTTTTATTGCATTTTAGTACCTTAAAACTGACTTTTTTTTAAAAACTTAAATTACTTAAAAAATAAGAGGTCTACAAAAAAACGATTGCATATCTAAATTCTATGAGAAATTTTACATCTACTACTTACTAAAACCGCCGACTAGCTATTTAAAATAAAAATTAAAAAGTTAAGAACCCTTCCTTGCAACAATGTTACTCCTGTCATAATATAAACGTATATTCTACATTCATTCATTCATACTATTGTTTCCTATCCAAAATAGCTTAAAACATGATGCAGACCAATACCCTAGGGAGAGGGAGAGGACATTGAAATGTAAATTTTACTGTTTCACAAGATTTGATAAGCACAACCTAAACTTGGCTAAATACTTTTTATGATAACGTGATTGTGTCCATACATAACAACCAATAATTTTAAGAGATGATTTTGTACATTGTAACTATGGATTATTTTTAATTTTATCCTTTCTAACTCTAAAATTATTAATTTTAAATCCATTGTCATATACCTGACCATTAATACTTATAGGTTCCAGAACAATGAGAGTGTAAAGAAGACAATCAGTCAGAATATCAGGTTCGAGTCTTTTTATTTGAGGGCATTGGGGGGGGGGGGGGGGGGGGGGGGGGGGGGGGGGGGGGGGGGGGGGGGGGGGGGGGGGGGGGGGGGGGGG
>LS051528.1:4987-15353 GCA_900241095.1 Acartia tonsa | reverse complement strand
TTCTAGCTGGCCAGGGAGGATAACCTTTCACCTACAATTAATAATCAAATAGTAGTATCACAAAAACAATTATTTCAAAAGCGTTAAAAACATTTAGAATCATAATTCTTTCGGTTTATTTAATTATTATGATAATGCATGAAATCTAGTGTGTTTTAAATTGTGAACGATTTGAACAGATCGATGAATATTGGCATTGTTTTATATAAAAAAGTTTATTTATTACGTATTCTCCGTACGTGAAAGTTGGCGATTCTGAGAAATGCGCATAACGTACGTACGTACGTTATATACCAAGTGTTGAAATTTTCTGTATAATTTAAACGATTGGGTAAACTAATCAAATTGAAAATAAAAAAAATATTTACCTTGGCAAAAACTAAATCACCAGGTTTAAATTTATCTGCTTTTGGCATTTTTAAATCTTGAAATTGTAAAAAAAAAACTGAAATAAACAATATTTCGAAAACTTTTGTTTCTTAATTAGAATTTCACATAAAAAAAGTTATCATAACATCAAAATAAATTTTAAAAAATGATAATTCATTAACAAAATTAAATGTTATTAAGAAAAGCCATAACATATCAAGAAAATTATAAAATTAAAAACAACAACTAGTCAGCGCGGAAAAACATCGTAAAGTGCAAATGCCGCTGAACAAAACTGAATCTGAGTTGTCGTCGTTGCGCATTTTGGAATAAGGACTTTGGCGCATTTTAAAAATAATTTTATTTTAATTAAAGCTTTTTAGTTAGAGGTTTGTCTAGTTATAATAAGGGTTTAGGATCCATGCATAATTTAACTATTTTCTTATCTCTTTCAAAATTGAAATGTAATGTGTTGATAAGTCAAATTTGCTACGTTTTTCTAAAATGTCACCATTCATATATGTTTTAGCCGGCACTTATACTATTTGAAATAACTTTGGATTGGCCACTAGTCTTTGGGTCTTCCATAAATATTTTTTTTTAATAAATGCCATAACGCCTAGTTAGGATGACCTAAGCTCACTGTTCGTAATGGCCTTAAACCTGACCTGTTTAGACCAATACTAAAATTATCAAAAATGCTCGGTTCAGCCATTATCAAAATCAAACTTTTAGTATATATATTCAATATACCTCCAATAATTTATCTATTCCTTTATCCCTTATGTTGATGAATATCAGGTGGTAGTGTCACGTATTTAAAACATAATTTTAACAATGTAATCCTAATCCTGGCGGGAGGTATTTTTTGCTGGACACACATCCAGCCACTAAGAAATAGACCATCAGGTGCAAGAACTATCTTTTTGTTAAATTGTTTGCTAAAATCGTTACACGTCTCCCTTTATAAAAGGTTATCTGTAATAACTCTTATCATAAATTGAGGCATGTATACTCGTCCTATTAATTCAAAACTTTGAATGAATATTCCTATGGAGATATGGTATAGTTTTAAAGCTTAGTAATCATTATGAACTTACATTTAAACCCAGTAATTATTAAGCTAAAATAAGACTCCAAATTTGGCAGATTTTCCTTGTATAGTAGTTGCTTCGCTTTTGAAATCACTGCGATTAGTCTAAATTGTTGGCTCTAATGTGAAGTATATGTACATATTTCATGTACCTTAACAAAAGGATACTTTTTACTTACACATTTTATTATTTATGCTTTTGACATAACATTTGTTTATGGCATAACTAAAAGGATGAGTTCGTCATATAATAGTTACAGTGAAAAGATCAAAGTGAATAAAATGACCTAAAAAATGTCACAAAAATGAGATTTAGATACAGTTCATAGTATTTGATAAAAGAGACACTATAAAGCGACCATTTGTCTGTCTGTCTGCCGTCTGTCACTGAACATCTGCTCAATAACTGACTTTGTTCGTTTGTCCAACAATGACTTTTTTGCTCTTCACTACTTATGGATGCTTTTATCCTTGTATAAAAACTGTAGGTTGTATGTGCATTATAAGGGGAATATTACAAACCGTAAAATAGCCTGATCCAAACAAAGACCAACACAAATATTTCCTGAAAATTGTGGAATAATTTCCATGTGACTGACAGTAAACAAACATTTATACATTTTATTACTTTAATATTAACTAATGACATCGCCCCTATAACCTCTGGGACCTTCGTCCCATGAGAGGGGAAATCAAGGTAAGTTGCATACATGTTAGGCAATATTCTATTTCAGAAAAAAATGGAGCGGGGATTCTATTAGAATGGTTGTGTTTCTCCCTCCTGCAAAATAGTTTAAAACGCCACAGGACCAGTAACAATATTTCCCAGTAACAACTTGTGGCTGCATTCATAGCATCTAGGAGCTCTAAATTCGAATGGTGAGGGAAAGTAGAAAAATAACCATAGGACCTATGTCAAGCTTCAATAACATAAAGAACTCAATTTGTTCAGTATTTATTAAAATCTTAAGCAACAGACAAAAAACGTACTAATTTATATAATAGGACTAGCAGTTACGCCCCTAGAATCCTCCTTTTAGAAAAGAAAAATTTTGAAGAAAAAAGATTTGGAGGGATCTTTTTACTAGGGGCGAATAGTAGTAATAAACCTCCTATAGCTCTATAATGAGCTTCACTGTAAAGGATAGGTTCAGCGGTTATCAAGATCCTTTGCTACATACAAAAAAGACTTACTTTTTATATCAGGATAGTCAGACAAACCATACATTTTGAGAAGCTTTAAAAACAACAATTATACACCAACAAAAATCTCCGAGTATATTTTTCTCTCTTTCAATTGTCCTCACTAAATAAGAGTGAGAGAGAGAAAAAGAAACTAAAGAAAGGGAATGGTCATTCTGAAACTATAAATTAGAAAAGTAGTAATCAGAAAAAGATTAGTCTCTTATAATTTGTCTTACCATCAATATAAATCCTATTATATGAATAGTAATATTTTTTGTCTGAAGCTTTAGATTTCACTAACTATAAAACGGAATTCTCCTTTATAGAGACGCTTCAAGTAACTCACAGGATGGTTTAATGCTATTTTATTTTAGATTTAAATCTTGGGATGCTTTTAGGCTATTTGATAGTAAAATTTATTATTGAAATCACAAGTACAATTATTTTCAAAATTTTTCAAAGGCAAGAACAGTAAAGTATTATACAGAAAGATTATAACAATTTTCCCTAATGAATATGACATTTGAATTAAAATGTTCATCCATATTGTAACTTGCATTATTATTCAATCTTCTTTTAAAAATTGTCCCATTTTCATCAATTACGGCAGTACATTGACAAGAAACCCTTAGACTTTGTCTCACTCTAAAAAGTTATTTAAATTGGCTGAAAAATTTTAATACGAAGAACGGATATATTTTTGTACTGTTTGTTTAGTCAGACCACAGATTACATTTTTAATAAAATCTTTAGGTTGGTTCTAGTTTTGAGCGTAAAAAGATCTGTAATTCCCCTAAATTATATTTTATCAAAAATACCCATACCCCATTTTAGGGAATACTAAAACCTAAGTGCAAAGCCATTAGAGTAATATAAGATGTATTATTGGTATTTTTAATTATATTTTTTTATTACAGAAATTAGATGAAGGGTTATGTCACAACATTAGTTTATTCTTTCTTAGGTGAGTAAATTAGAATATAAAATTGCAGCTTACATAATACATATATGTGGTATTCAGGAGCTGCTATAAAGCTACAATCTAGCTGCTTACAAGATGCTTTTCTGATGCAACAGAAGGCAGTTCATTTTTTTCTCTCTTTGTCCAAACTTTTCAAATATCCATTTTAATATTTGTAGTAACTTTTTCGATATTCCTGAATTTTGTTTTCTATGTTAGCGGAGCTACTCAATAATTAGAAATGTCCGTCTGTATGTATAATGTATATAAGTCTGAAACTATTTGGGAGAAACTTTTTAGATGCTGTAAAGATTTTCTGTACCAATAAGCATAAAATATACAATTACTTGGTCTGTTGGTTTGACAGATATGACACAAAATTTGAAAATTATCAAACTTTTGTAAAAGATTTGAGATTACCTATTTTCTAATATTATCACTTTTTCCTTATATCCATAGATAATTTTTGTGCTTCCCTTTCTTATAAATTTTGTTATTCTTGTTGAATTATAAATTGTCTTTTCCTTCTTGTCCATAGCAACCTTACTTTTACTGTCTTCCTTGAAGAAAAATCCTCCAAATAAAAAAAAACATCATTGTAAAGTTCTTATTATTGCAAGTTTAAATCTTATATCTATAAATATAAATTTGTAAAGTATTTTCCAGTATGGCCTTGAAACCGATTAATATCCGGTGGATTGAAACCGGTTCTCAGTAATATTGAAAAATCACGTGTTGCATCGTATTACAGACAATTTTCCATAAATATTAAAATGAAATCATAAAATTAATACCAGTATTGTTACCCAGGCCTTTGATGCATCGGGGATAACAGATTAATCTAACAATTTTTTATTTTTATATCCGTAGAAATATGTTCATACTAAGATGCGATTAATAACTAATATAATTTTTTTATTATTTTAGTTTCCTTGGTATGGAACCATCCCTTGCCTCCAGGAACCTTTGAAGATAGCCAAACTGTCCTACTTAGATCTCAGATTAACAAGGTAAATTTTTTCAGGGAGGAATGGGACATTGCGCTATTTATTACACTAGTCTCCAAAGTTTAATAATAACGTTTTTTGGCTAAACAACTGTTGGGGACTTTTAGTTTTAATGAATTTTGATTGGTTGGTTTATTCAGTTGAGTGTCCAAACGTTTTAATCATAATGGATGTATGAATTTATTTATCCCTTTAGATTCCTGTATTTTTTAGTTGTGTAGCATCTTTATAAGTTTTATTCTCTTCCAATGACTGCCTTTATTCCCTCATAGTCTAGTTAGATTACAAATTTGGTAACATAACTTCTCTAATTTTTCTCATTTTTAAGTTTCAAGCTCCGACATACATTCATTATTTCCCACATTAACTTTACTATATTTTTCTTTTAGTACCCTTCCATCCTAATTTCTCTTTCCAAATTTAAAGTCTGCATGATTGTGTGATAGAAAGAAATATTCAATAATAATAAAAAAATATTTATTTGCTACACATCTCTAACTGTTATTGTTCTTGTCCTGGGATCTAAAGGGATAAGACAATGGCCGATAAATTGATGTACATTCCCAAAGATGATATACTTATTTCTTCTTCTGTAGAATAAAATTAGTGGTTGAAACGTTTAAACACTCAGCCTAATGAAGTAACCAATCAAAATTCAAAAGTCCCCACAGTTGTTTAGCCAACGAAGAAGAAAACGTTATAATAAAACTTTGGGGACTAGTGTAATGAACAGCCCATTGTCTCCTCTCTCTCTCTCTGGTTCTTGTTTGGCAATCAAAACTTATTAAAAAGTACATGAGTACTATGAGTGGAAATAGATGAATTAATTTTCTTTTTATTGACCACCAAATGTATTTGTGATAACATATTGTTGTAATTATTACATATCCCAAATTTCTGAGAGAATTCTAGGAAAATTAGAAAATGTATTTTTTCATTTCTGTATTCATGGAATTATTTGTTTACATTCACTAGAACAAGATTACTATCAAATAATACATAATAATAAGTATATGCCAATACTCATCAAAATCACCACAAAAAACTTCAGCGATTATCTAAAATAGCAATAAATAAAATTCATAAATCTAAGTTCTTTCATTGCATTAGTGATAGTATAATAGAGCAAGTAACTTATTTAAGATATTATGAACAGACTTTTACAAAAAAAAATTAACATTTTGAATAAGAGTTATGTAGTATTCTACATGATTACTACACCATTTTTAACAGATGGACATGTATTAAAGAGTAGCTTTGCTAATAAAAATATTAGAAATTGTTACCTGTTGAATAAATTCATATCAAAACCAAATAATGCAACATGTACTCTAAATTTGTAAGTACCAAGTTGTAAATAATGAAGAAATGAAATGAGTATTAGTATTTGCTAGGATTTATTTCTTATACATAAATATTTAAATTTGTAGCCGTGTTTAGTGCCCTAGGAAAAAACTGGGATAGATGTCTCCGCTTTTGTCCAACCTATTCTATTGACGTCATAGTAGAGGGAAAGAGAAAGAAAAGGGGGAAAGAAACCCCCAGAAAAGAGATTGGGTATAGGGTATGTCCTGACGTCAATAAAATAGGAAGGCCAAATACAATTATATCTATCCTCATGTTCCTAGGGCTCTATAGACAGCTACTTTAAATTTGCAGACAGTGCTTGATTTGAAGCTGGCCATCCAGAAGTATCAGATGACACAAAACTGTGGAGATTATATTGATATTGTTGACAAAGCAGTTGCTCTACAAGTGGTAAGAAATTTTTGCTTACATTTAGGAATAATAAAAATTAAAGAAACAATAGAGGGAGATGGGGTTAAAAAAACTGTATATCACCTTGCAAAGGACCCTGTACCGACTTTAAATTGGGTCTTTAAAAATCAATCAAAAACGTCGGGAATATTAACATAGCCCAAAAGCAGAAAGCAATTTGCTAGCAGACGAAATAGGTCTCTAATAGGGGGGTCAGGGTAGTTGTCTGGTTTTACATCTTTACTATAGATTTATTTTCTAAAACCTGAATGTTTAAGATCATTAGAACTGCTTAAAATTTGACCCTTGAAAGTTATGATCTAAAATTTTTATTCTAATATCCAACAATCCACAATCTTATTATTTTGCTGATTTTCAGAATATATCAAGTATTTTTGTGTATTATAAACTAAAGTTATTATCATATTTTATTAAATAACAATGTTCTTTCTTTAGGTACTGTGTAGATTAAATAACAAGCCAATCTGTATGATCACTAAGAAGCTTAAGATTCATTTGATGAAAATGGTAAGTGCACTATTTCAATAGAAAATGTCTTTAATTCAATATAGAATTATAAAAGCAGGAATAGGATCATCAGAGAAAAGCAAAAGTAATTTTTATAAAAAATATTTTAAAAAATTAGCAACACTTTCTTAATCATCAAACACTTTTTTAAATAATAATCAGAAAAACAATATTATTGTTTGCAAAATTAACCTTCTCCCCGTCCCCCTAAAAGTAGGTTTAAAAAACAATAAACTTCAAAGAACATTTATAAACTGTCAAAAATATAAAGTAAGAACTTTTCTAAAACATTTTGTGCTTAAATAAAGTACTATTCATTTTTAGTTCTGCACGAAGCTAAATTCCTGTACTCATAAAGACACGCTGGAAAAAAATCTTCTGCCATTCAGGTAAGAAAAAGTTCCTGTCATAGAAGTATTTTGACATAAAAGAGGTCATTTTTTCGCGTATTTTTCGTAAATTTGTGTGTAACAGTTTATTAAAATGCTCTTATTTAGTCAAATTGTTCTTAATTATGACGAAATTTATACTGAGCGTTTGGTCATAATTAAAACTGTTTGACTTAAAAGGAGCATTTGACTAAACCATTACACAAAACTTTACAGAAAATGACCTCCTTTGTGTCAAGATTATTGCGTTTTGAATGTTTTCCCAATTTGTTTTGTCTTATGTAATATATAACAATAATTCATAATTAATCTATTTTATAGATCTTCAATTGGAAAATAAGAAAAGAGAAAGACAAGAAAATCATAAGGAAAGTTTGATAATATTTTGAAAATAATATTTAATAGGTATTTTAATTGAGTTTTGTGGTTTGCCAAATAAACTAATAAATTTTTCAAAATCAATGCTTTATATTCATTAATTCAGTTTCAAATTATAACAAATTTAAATTTTTATATTCATTTATTTTAATCTTGCACCAAAGAACAAAAAATCTATGCAAACATGTTAAAGTTGTGGTCAAAATATTTAAATTTTATATTTTATCATTACTTTTAAAATTTTTAAAGACCAACATAATTATTTTATATCTTGAATTAAAAATAGTGACTTAAATATTAAATTTGTTATGTTTTAATTTTCTACATAGAGAAGTATCTTAATCATAAAAAAATGCTACAAAATTAGTTTTAAAAGATTTTTGATAGGCATATTTAATATTAAATAAAGATGTTTTTGGTTATTTTCTTATTTTATTGCATTCAATGAATAAACCATTTTTGTGACTAAAAAAGCACTTAATTTTAAAACAAAACTTTAATTTTATTGATATAAATGTTTCTTTATATATTTTTATACTTTATCATGTAGAAAATAGTTATGAAAATCAGAGCCTTCAATACTTTTATTTTTGAATTATAAAGAAATAAACAATCAACAAATCTAATGTTTTTATATTTAATTTCAGCCTTAAATATTTTATTAATGATTTTATCTCGTACTTTATAGAAATGTTTTTTTTTAAATTTTATAATAGTTGTTTTCTATATTATAAATAAATGTTTTGGTAAAGAATAATCTAATAAATTTCTGTATTTGATGCTAGATTACTTAGTTTCAACTGTAGATAAGCTTAGTTTCTATTTCTAATAAAACAGAGCAAGTTTATTGAAACAAACTTTTAACAATACTAAAATTAATATCTACTCGAATAAGGTTGGGTTAAATGCAATAATAAAAGATTCCTTCCCCTGGGAGGAATCAATAACACAATAGCGGTGCTTAGTTAGAATTTTAAAAATATGGTATATATTTACTACTCATTTACTATTAGAGGGAGCAAAGTTATTCTTACTATAGGTCTGTCCACTACACTACAATGCAATGTCTGCATTGGTGTATGTAATAGTTTACACAGAGTAATAAAACACCTTTAATCATAGTTTTCTTTATTTGGTTATCCTCGGTTTAAGCACATTTATCCTATTATATAAAGTAGTAAGCGTTTTTGTCTGTCCCGAAGGATCTCGCTAAACGCTGAACCGATATTGTTCTCCTTTACAGTGAAGCTTCTTATTGGTCCTGGGAAGGTTTTAAACTATTTTTGGGGAGGGTGTCTTCACCCCCCTCCCCCTCTGAAAAAATATATTTGTTTTACTCATTTGAAACTCAAATTTAAAATGGGATGAGGTCGACTTTTCCCCCTGCTACCTAGAGTAAAACTCGGAAAAAAATTATATGTTCAGAAAATGTATTGTACAAAATTGGACCCTTATTTTGCATGTCATCATGATAATAGGTAGATAAACAATAATTACTTTTGATAAAGATTTAGATATTTAGTTTTAGTTAAATCATATATACAGTTAATATATATCATATATACAATTATGTCTATAAGAATACCATTAGGAATCAGCGAACATCAATTATTTTTTATTATAAAAAGTACAGTATAGTGTAATAAATATTCATTACTCATTTTGAAGAAAAAAATATTTTACAAGAATATGAGCATGCATAGTATGATAAACTAATAAATAATATTTCTATTCGATAAAACAATTTCAGATTTTAAAATTTTATCAAAATGGAACGAAAATATAGTTTAGGTGATTGTGAAATAAATTAAGTTTAATCAAGCCTTTTCGCGGATTTATACGAGATGCCTCTGCATGCAGTATTGAGTAATGACTACCTATAGGCCTTCTTTTGTCGGTTAAAATTTGTGTAAACATAGTAAATACTATCAGCCGTTTGGTCGCTAGGATCCTTTCAAAGTTCAGAGATTTTTGCTGCCAGGAATATTTTACTTTGAAATGTACCTGATCCAAAATTCGTTATATTACAAAAAGTTAAGTTTTCCTTGTGTTATTGTAATCATGTTGTTATTGTTATCAATGCAGAAATTAAAACATTTCCAATATGAACTTGTTTTGAAAAAATTATATAAATTTTATTTTATCATTCATATGAATCATTTTTTCCCTCCTAGTTTTTTCCCAAAAAAACTGAAAAATGATTTCAGTACTCTTTTATTTTTTATTTTTGTCCCCCCCTTTTCCACCTTTAGCATGGGATCTCATACAGAATATACATCCCTGTGTCACTTGGGGGAGGGGGGATGGAGGATGAAAGAGCATTCTTTTATATTCCATTGATGTATCTCTAATTATTTCCCAATGCCGACTGTGTCAGGTGCTAAAGCTGCCAAAAGATTTTACAGAGTTGATTCCCAAGGAGATTTATCCAGGTAATTAAGTTTTCTTAAGAAGGATTGAGGCACTGTGAACATAGTATGAGGGGTATTTTTCACCGCATTGGAGAAAAGAACTCATGTGATCTAATGTCACTTAGATAGAAATCTTCAGTATGTAAAGATGGGTGGGCGGATGATGTGCCACTTTTTAAAACTAAAAGTAAAACGGGCATGATCTCAGCCCATAAAAGAGTTACAGCTCTAAAATTCGGCACAGCAGTTTCTTTTGTGGAGAACAATATGGAACTGTGAAGAAACGG
>LS051526.1:8395-25573 GCA_900241095.1 Acartia tonsa | reverse complement strand
TCATGCATTCTAGTTAAAAGTTTAAAACTGGCATTACCCTAGAATTCCATACAAAACGTCAAATTCATGACAAAAAATCGGAGAATAGCTTTAATGTTGCCAGGGCGTTTTTTTTATTCCTAACCACTGCGGGGCTACCACGTACCCATACCCAATATAACAATAATAAATTGGATGGGGGAAGGGAGAAGAGGGGGGACTAGAATCTTTAAGGAAACCACCAGAAAATCTCCTGATACTCTCTAGGAGAATGGTTTTAATCAACAGGGCTCGGCAGGCAGCCCCGTGTAAGCTTTAGAGTGTAATTGTCATAATATAATTTTAAAATTCATATTGATGTCTACACATGTTCCTAAACAGAAAATCCATCTGTTTTAGGCACACAAGCGGGTTCAAATTTTATGCTTTTGTGCGGATGCCCTGCCCTGATAATCTATAATACAAAATAGAATGATGTCAGTCCGTCAGTCTGTCCGTCTATCCGTCCGTCCGTCCCTTAAGATCTCGGTAACCACTGAACCGATTGGATTCTACTCTTCGGAGAATATACCTACTGGTTCTGTGGTGGTTTTAGGCTATTTACTTGGGGTGTGGGACATCCCCCAACCCCCTCCAAAAAAAAATCCCCGAATTTTTTTTGAATCGGTTTGAAATTAGTGGTTTTATCGCAAATCTTTTTTTTTATCAAAATTAGGTGCTAAAACGGAGTAGCTTTTTTCTATTAAAAATTTGGACTTTCTTAGAATGGTATTGCAATCAAAATGGTCTAATGTATGTTTGGTTAGAAACTTATCATGGGCATCGTGTTGTGCTTTAATTCCTGTTTTCAAAAGATCTTGTTGTTTTGTTAGGAAAGTATCATGTAAGCATCTAGTCCAACAAGAAACAACATGATTAAAAGTATGACTTTCAGGAATTGGGAAAAAGTATTTAATTTTTAACAAAACATTCTACAGTTTTTAGTGTTATAAAAATTGATTGTCTCGGCATTTAAAAGATGTTCTTGTTGGTATCAATACCTCTCTGAATGTATACTTTTGTTCCTGTATTTATAAATCTACCCTTCAATAAATCCCCGTATCTCCCGTATCATTAAATGTTCCAGTGTTATTTTAAGGTTTCCAGTATTCCCAAGGGTATCCATGTATGCGTGGAAGTATCCTAACAGTATAAATAACCCTGCATCCCTGCAGATATCCTTGTGTTCCAATAGTTATCCAATATCCCTGTATCCCTTGAGTTATCTAGGAATTATTATAGGAATAACAAAGTCTCGTTGGATTTATCCGTATATTCGTTGAGGTATTCTTGCAAGCTCGTAGGAGGTATACCTATAGATGTATTCCTGGTGGTATTTCTATGTCCCTGATTGTATCAATGTATTAACGACGATTTCCCTACCGATGTTCAAGCATACCTTCAGAGTTTTCCTGTGACTCTGAAGGTATGACTGACTCACAAGTGTTAACCCTACACCCAAGGAAGTAATTCGTCATCCCTGGAGGTATCCATGAAAACTTTTTGGGTATCCTTTATCTCTGGAAGTATCCATGAAACCCTATTGGGTATCCTGCATCCCTGGAGGTATCCATGAAACCCTATTGGGTATCCTGTATCTCTGGAGGTATCCCTATAACCCTTATAGGTAACCTTGTATCCCTGTAATCATGGTGGTATCCCTGTGTCCCTGAAGATATCCCTAAAACCTTTTTATGTATCCTTTTATCCCAAGAGGTATACCTATATCCATGTTAGGTATCCCTTTATCCCTTGGAGGTATCCCTATAACCCTGGTAGGTCCCACTGGCCATCAAAGTGCATCTAAACTTGGCTTATGCATGAATAACAAAGACAAATATATTCAAAGAAAAAAATATAAATAAAATTTAAGTAGTTTTAACGAAAACTTAAAATTGGGAAAGAATTTGTGAAACCAGGAAGTGTTGTCTAGTCAAAAGAGTAGGAATTCTAGGATAGGACGTGGGACTGAAAGTTTACTTTTCTTCAAAGAATTAAATTTGAAACTATGGTATATAAATGCAAATTTTTCGGTAGAGAAACGGATTCTAAACAAATCAAACCAACAACCCTCCATTCCAAGAGGGGCGTACATCTACAGTATCAACAAATGATAATTTAACAATTATTTACTGAAAACTTGACTTTAAGAGGAACTTAAATACTTAAAATTATGCATTTTGTTATTTGTGCTGGCACAATTTTGGTGTCAGGATAAACTTTTAACTCAGGCTAAATATAGACATAAAATAAGCGGAGACAATTTAAAAAAGAACAAGGATCATAATGCTTATAAATAGCGCAGCAATGACAAGCAAATTATATAGAATGAGAGATATCACTGTCAAAAATGTTTATATTTTATAATTTCAAATGTTTTATGCTTTAGTAAAAAGAAGTCATGGTTGACATAATTCCAACATCATCATCAGTGCCATTTATTTTCTCTTTCGATATTATTTTTAAAAATACCTTTCATAAAATATTTACATCGACTATATGACTTTAACAAAAATTGGTCTTGGCTTGCATAATATCAACATATGACACTATAATTTTACTATGTACTTAAGGTTTTTGTGAGAACATTTTATTTTGGAGAACCTAATAGGGGACAGGATAACAGTTTAAGGGAATCAAAACTTTATAAAGTATACTCCCATGTAAGTAAAAACAAGGATGACAACATCCATAAGTAGCGAACCACAAAATCTATTATGAAAAGACAAACGGATAAAGTGAGTTATATAGCAGAATATCTTTTACAGGAGCCGAGAAAATCAGTTGTGAAAAATAAAAGCTGCTTGCTTAGAAGCAGTCCGACCGCTATGGATGTTTTATAGTTAATTAAGCTACTTAATGATGGGAATATTGAAAAAAAGTTTGAGCCTTGAATCTTGAAAAGGGGCCGAGAAATCACGTTTCCCTCACTTCGTGTCTTCAGATCGACATTTGGAATTCTAGATTACCATCGCTACTAAAAACAAGATTTTTATCACAATTTATTTATTTAATAGTTTGATTATGCTTACATATAAGATATGTATAAAGATATGATTTTAAATACAATTAGTTACACTAATTTATACTATTTCCCAAAATATTTACTAATTTTCCCTAAACATTTAATCACTAAAAAAATTACATTTATCCAAAGAAAACTATTTTGCCTTTAAAATGTCTGCTTATCAAAAATGATAATTATTGTATTTCTACTAACATGTACAATAGTTTTCTGTTCTTAACAAAAAAAAAATTTAAAATTTAGTGGCAAAACAGTCATTCTTCTGGAAAAATGTCAATTTCTTTGACAATTTAGATAAAGCTTATTTAGTTAGTAGTGGGTTGTATCTAAAAGGATAACTTAAAATAAAAATCTTTGAAGAACTATTTTTCTTTGGCTGCCACAAGTTAAATATGCAATTTAATATTTTGGTTCAGTCAGAAAAAAACCCTTTATTTCATAAACTCTAAAGGCTAAAAAAGGGTACTAAGGGTCCTTTTTATCTCAGACTAAATCCAAATATAATTATTAATTGAAATAAATATATCCACAATTATACAACAGTCTTATAATTGGAATACATATATGTATTATAACATCTCGGGATCAAGGATAATTTTATAGCAAAATATTTCACTAAATCTTTTTTCATCTTTGGATCTCGTTAATCTTAATTGTAATAAGTTGACATCAAATTTTGTTGGTCGGTGAAGATTTAAAAATTAATTTAAAATGATTATGTAAAAATAAAATAATTCTGTGGATATACAATTTCAAAGGTTTATGTCGACTTTAAAGCATGAAATAACAATAAACTAGCCTTATCTAAGGACATAAAAACTGCAGTGTTTTGTTGACGTATTATCAACAATCATAAAGCTTGATACAGAAAGTATTGAATTTATAAGTTTATAAAAATTTTTGGTGAATGAGAGAATGATTTGTTGAAGATTATTCCCTACCTGATTGAAATGTTGTAATATTCGATTTTGTATTTATGTTATCTAAACTTTGTAGACCACAATGCATATTATTGTACAGTGAGGTACTTCAATAGACTGATGTTTACTTGAGCGATTAATCAAATTTTCTTTTTATAAATCTTGATTTTGTAACTATTTACAATTTACAATTATTCACAAATTTTTACTAAATGAGGGCTGAAAAACAATAACAATGAAACACAACTTTTGAAATTTTTTTACATTCTAACTATATAATATAGGCGTATATTATCATACTTTCAAAAATCAAGAATGGGTAATTTAAAAAAACAGTGTAACAGCTGATTGAACATCTTATGTGTGACCATCATATTTAAGACCAAAATAGTAATCATACAATTACAGTTAGAACAAAAGCGAAAAGCCGTTTGGCAGTCTTAATAGTTATTTCCGAGACTTTTTTTCAAATTAGACCCTGATTTAACTATTGTTTTCACCGAACTAGTAAACATGAGACCATTGATATACCTAACTGTCAAGATTAGAACGTATGCTAAGGATCAAATGCTTTGATGATATCAAACTGCATTAATTAAGATCAGGGACATTGGTTACCCACAAGATTTATAATAGTTTACCAACTATAATCGCTAAACCTATCATCATAAATACTTATTAAGGTGAGGATTATTCAGTGATGCCATTCTTCCGACCATAAGTCACTGACAAATTATCCAACTGAACACTACATAAATAAAGTAGCTATGCTTACAAAAATAAAAATATTTATTTGAATCGTCTTTTCTTCAAATTCTAGCTAGATCGACAAAAATTTTGTTACACTTAAAGAAACAAATTCAAAATTGTAAAACTCATATTACATGTTTTTTCGTATTAATTAAACTTTCAATAAATCATAGATCATAAGTTTAACAAATTTACGGTAAAGCTTTAAGAAAAAAGAATTTTTTAAAACCTGTTAAAAAATCACTATGGTATATTTATTTATTTTTATAGTGTACTCATTATATAAATATGCTGATACATCTTTTATGTCAGCAAGGGATTAATTATTCAGCTCTATACTCGGGTAAAAAGAAAAAAAGAAAATATTCCTACATTTTTCTTGGAAGTATTTCTTTATTCGCAAGTGTATTTCCCCTAACCTTACTCTCTTTTATTTTAATTTAAATAAGTGTGTTCATAATGTTTCTAGTGGATTAGGAATATTCTGGGAAAGCCCTGAAGGTTAAAGCCGCCCGCTTAAAACCAGTTGAAACCAACAGCTAAATTAATTCAAAAATAATATTTAGTAATTTCAAATGATTTTGGAGTGGCAGGCTTTGTAAATACTTAAGTAGTCCCCCAAAACCGCTAAAATTACAACAACAACAAAAAAATTAATATTTTTTGGTTATTCCTATATGACTGGTTTAAAACAAGTACATATTTGAAAACGCAAAACATTAAGTAGAGTGTTATTTTTATCGATCCCATGATTTTTTAGAAGGATTACACATAAACATTAGAAGGAATATTGCACCTAGAGAAAAACTCTTTTTTTAGTACTTCTTTACAAGTTGAATCAAAGCAAAGGTTTAATTACATAAAAAATAATGCAATTTCATTTTTAAAGAATTAAACAGACATATCATAAATGACTATTTTTAAACGTAATTAAGCTCTTTTTAAATAAATAACAAGTTGTTTTAATTCACAAGAAGGTTGACATAAAATGCACTGGTATTTAGTTCAATGTTAACAGGGCTCGGCAGCCGCGCGTCCGCTCCGTGTAAGCCTCAGTGAAATCGCCATATCATAACTTTAAAATATTCAGTTGGATCTAAACCTGTTCCTAAACAGAAAATCTATGATTCCGAGAAAAAAATTTTGTCAAGCAAGTTTAAATTTAAGACTAAGGCGCAGGTGTTGAGCTCTGAGTTTTAAAATAAATATGTTCTTTATAGCTTTAATTCATTACAATATTTAATTTTATGTTTTGTTTACTAATGATTTTCTAGTTTTAAAACAATAATTTTATGGGGAAAGATAGATTTTCTGAAGAAAAAAAGTATCATTAAATTTGATAAGTACAGGCCCTAATTAGTAATCAGCCTAGCCGTTTAGAGACTTTGATTCATAGCATATCCTATAGATTAAGATTGAAAATACATTTCACAGAATATTTATCTTCTCCAAACAGAAAAACTAAATTTAACAAAAAATATAAATAAATTAATTTTTAAAGGTGGATACACTTGGTTGTGGGAAGCTGGATATTATTTGATTCTTCTGTGAGCAATTTATTCCCATATTCTATTATCAATATTTGCCATCATTTAATAAAGAAATTAAAATGAATCAATATTTTTTTTAATTGAAGTTTCGGTGCTAGTCTAAAGTCTTCTTCTGCTTTCAGTTTTCGGTCTATACTCTTTCAATATCTCAATATTTTTTGGTTTCAATGAATTAAATCCTATAAAATTCCTATGTTATCCTAGTAGTTTTAGTAGGAATATGTTAGACTTAGAAATTCTAACTCCTAGACTAGCCGCCTAAGAGTTTGTAAAGGTTTTTATATTTCATATTTTAGTCATTGCTCTTGATTATTTATTATTTACGACCTTTCGCTTTGTTCTACTGATTCTTATCTCAATAATACATGACAAAAGTTACAGTGAAAAGTAATATGTTTTTAGCTTGTAGATGATGCACTACTTAAAAATATTATTGTTCCTGTTTTAAAATATGCTATACTAATATTAAAGATGACAAATTCCTGATCAATAGTTGCATAATGCTCAGATGCATTTTCATAAATATCAGAAATATCCACACCACTGTTAACTAGTGTATCCTAAATATTTTCATAAATATTATAAATATCCACACCACTGTTAACTAGTGTATCCTAAATATTTTCATAAATATTATAAATATCTACGCCACTGTTAACTAGTGTATAATAAGTATTGACGAAAATAAAATAAAAAAAGATTACAACATCTACAGATAATAACACCTACTATAACTTATACATATTAACACCTAGCAAAAAATTTTAAACTTTGAATTGTGCTATTACATTGATTTAAATAGCACAAAAATTCTTTTTAGTTTACCAGGCCAAATTTACTCTATGATTATCAATGAATCAACTTCGGAAATTAAAAAGTTAAACATTAATGCCATGTTTCAAAGCAAATTTTTTTTATTACTGAAAATACACAAGACCTTTTGCTAAACTAATGGTATTACGAACCTTCTGTAAATTTGTTACCTGACTAGAAATGAATGAATCCAAAGGATTCTCTGTTACTTTAAGGCCCTGTGATGGCCAAACAAAACTTGAGAAAGAAGAATGTTGTCCTTGTCCTTTCAGAGAAGTTTTACTTGCTCCACTCCCAGTTGTACCTAACAGAAACTTAATTTATTAGTATATAACGACAAGCTTTAAGTAAAATACTTGCCCTGTAGATAATCATTTTTCATTTTATGATATGGCATAGGTTATTTTGCATGATTCATAATTGGTTCCATTTGTGCGGAAAAATTCAAAATTTAGAAATTAAAAAAGGTCAACTTTATTATAAATATTTTTTCTAAAGGGCCATAAAATCATAGAAATTTGATTTAAATAGAAAGTTGGTAACTTTTTGATAGTATAGCAAAATTTTGACATGAATAAGGAAAACTATTTTTATGTAATCTAAATATATATTTCATATAACCTAATGGCCTCATTGTGGATTTGTAATAAACATACCATGAGAATTGATAAAATGTGGAGTTGAAGTAGAAAATGCTGGGAATAGATCTGTTGGATCATCCTCCGCAGTTGAATATATGTCGGAGATCATGACATTCTGAAATAGATTAGTTGTCATGAGAAACTTCCAGGTCTGCATATACTGTTTCCAATAGATATATTATTACTTAGATGTTACACCAGATTTTCATGTTTTCTAACAAAGTAAAACTCGCAGAGAGCTAAAATAATGACAATCCCCATCTTCAATTGACGACATATTTTTCCCTGTATGCACTGTACACAATCGGACTCTGGAATTTCCTGTCATCTTACTTTTGTAAGGCATAAAAGTTTTATACGAATATAGTTTAATCAGGTATCATATCCATGTTCTATGTATATAATTATACAGACAGACAATTAAAGTAAATTAAACATGTAGTTACACTAGAATCTATAAAACATTTTTGCATAAAGTACGGAAGTAAAGTGAAGTTTAAATTTTCCTCTTTTTTCAATATGTATAAACAAAGATTAAAACATTCATAAGTTGCGAAGCACTGAAATATTTGTTTTTAAAAAACATTGATCAAAATGTAAGTTTTTGTAGCGGCTTAACAGCTATGTGAATATTTATTAAAAATTTAAAAACCAAATCATATACAGGGGGCATTTGGCTGTTTATTATACTAGTCCCCAAAGTTTTATAATAACGTTAGCTTAACAACTTTTGGGACTTTATTGAATTTTGTTTGGTTGGTTCACTAAGTTGAATGTCCAAACGTTTCAACCACTTATTGCAATCTACAATAAGGATATTTTTGTTTATCATCACTCATCATTAGGGATGTACATAAATTTGTCGGCCATTGTCTTATTCTTTAGATCCCTAAATCCCTCCCCATAAAAAGAATCTTCACTAAACCATTTTAACATAACATATTTGAAACCCCAAGTATATTTTGATCTATAGAGTAGCTTTGATACTAAAAAGAAAACAAACATTAGCATTAAAATTTTTAAATCCATGTTTACGCTATTGCATCCTTTTAAAAAGCATTCGCATGCAACAGTACAGAAAAGTAGTCCCAACTGACAAGTAAAATGTTTGGTAGTTAGATAGACCTACATCTTATTAAAATATCATTTAAGTAATAAAAACGTCTTATTATATATTAAAAATCTTATGTATTGAGGTTAAAAAAGTACCATAGAAATGCTTTAAAAAAATATAAGATATGTAGACCTAGAACACATGTGAGATAGATTCACCTAATATTGACTGCCATGTATTCTGTATGGAGTGCACTATGCCTGTTTAAAATATTTGCAACTCTGATGCGTTAGTAGAATATAAAACACAAAATATCAGGCACAAAGAGGTTTTTACATGGTAAAAAATGATATTTATATTTGACAATAAATAACTTTTATTTTACAGTTAAAGCCTTAGATAAAATAAAATGTACCACTTTGCTAGTTTTTAGCTATTTCTTCCTAATATTATTATTAAATTGTTATGTAGTACATGTACTATCTCTAAATTTGTGGAAAATTTCAAATGTTTAGCAAATGTTTACAGTTTAAATTTTACTTTTCTTAATTAATTAAAATTTTAAATTTAGTACATTTTCTTATTATATCTAAATTACATTTATCGATGATACACTGAACAATAAGTAAATGTAGAAGGAAAAGTGTTTAGACTGGAGGTTATTTTTTTTATTCAACAGTATACTAAAATTATAAATTGTTGATGGTAATAACCAGGAGCTTCATAGGTTATAAGATTTTCTAAAGTTGAAAATAAGTGATGTGGTGTGGTTAATCACAGCAACAAATTCGTTATTTGGGGGGTGAACGCCTCTTTATCCCCCCCCCCCTCCCCCCTTTGACTTTCCAACAATTTTATAATTACAATTTTAAAGAATGAAAAAATTAAGATTTACCTGATTCCAAGTTGGCTGAGTGATCCTGGAGTACCCAGGCGAATTAGCGCCTCCAGAAGTGGATCCGAAATCTGGAGTCACACCATCTGTCCATCCAATCAATAATCCTAGGTATAAAATTTTAAAATGACACGCTATGACAAATTTATGTTACTTAAAATTTTTGTTCTCTGTTTTTTGTTCGTATTGGCAAAATCATTTTATTCACTGAGCGATTTCAGCGAAAATTCAAAAAATCATGTTTTATCACAACAAAGTCTCTGGTTAAAATGTGTGAGTAGCTACACTATTAAAGATCATTATTGTACCTGGAGAATCTCTGTGTCGTCTGGAAGTATCCGTAGTCCCAGTACTGGTAGGATAGGAATTGGCCTGATAAGTAACTTCTCTGTCCATATAGCTGGGACTATGAACCTTCACAAACAAAACTACATTATAATAACATCCCCTAGAGAAAATGAATTGCTAGGTAGCTAATCCTGCAATAGGTAATTTTACAGGTATCAAAGTTGGATTTATTAAAAAAAATTAGGGTCGCTGCTCACTGGTGAGGCAAAATTGTTTTGTAATAAATCCTCCAAAATTACATAAAAAAAATCTACAAAAATTAAATATAATCTTATGTTAATAACCCGTTTTATGATTTTATTTAATTTTTGAACCTAGTAATAGTGTCTAACTTTTTATCTTTGTGACGTAACAAAAATCGAAGGATGAGAGGGGAGGTGGGAAAGGAAACCCCTAAAAAAGAGATGGATTTTTGTTACGTCACAAAGATAAAAAGTTAGACACTATTACTAGGTTCTTAATGCTAACTATTAAATCATGGAAAGAAAACGAAGTAGCAGTTTTAGTCGTATTTTCACAGTAGCTTTTGATAGGTTATTTTAGGTTAGGTAAATGATAATGATTACCTCACAGAGTTAGGAAGTAGGCCCCGCTGGGCTAGAACCCTCCCCCGGGGCTATTAATAGGAAAAGAGCTACTGTGAAAATATGAAGTAACCCGCTACTTCGTTTTCTTTCCATGATCCAAATTATTTATCTATAGCCTAGGAAATGAATTAAGAACAGAATGTACCTGAACTAAAGGCATGCCAGGGCGCTTCCTGAGCTGCGAGTTGACCCATGCTGTATACGCCTCTATTTGCTGGTGCTCATTTTCTCTCCTTTTAACTAAATAAATAAAAACTAATAAATAATAGTTATTTATCGCATCGTTATAGACAGCTTTTCGCGGATAACAAAACGAATAGAAAGATTAAATAAACCAGTTTTGTGAAACTGGTTTTGAATTTTTGTTTTTTTATATTAGTTTTTGTAGAAAATTGTTTGTAATACGATGCTATACATGATTTTCCAATATGACTGAGAACCGGTTCTAATCTAGCAGATATTATCTATATATTTACTATAAAGGAGAACCATATTGATTCAGCGGTTAGCGAGATCCTTCTGTACAGGCAAACACAGAGAGATCCATTTACTTTATCATAAGGACTAGCGGCTGCGCCCCTAGCATCTAGGGGCTCTATATTCAAAGGGATATGGGAGGGCAGAAAAATAGCCTAAAACCATACCCAGGCTTATTTATAAAAAAAATGAAATAGCCTAAAACCCCACATGGACCTATAAGAAGCTTGATTGTAAAGGAGAACCATATCGGTTCAGCGGCTAGTAAGATCCCTCACTACAGACATGAAAAACCTTATTACTTTATTATAAGGATTACGTATGCTTCTTACAGAAAGGAGTATACATACATACTTATTTGTTAAATAGCTACATTTAAGTTGATATAAGTAAACTAACATGTCGGGGGGGAGGAAGTCCCACTTTCCGTGTAAGTTTATCCCAGGTTTACATACTTTAAGGTAGTATAAAATTTTGGCACACCTTTTTACATTTGTATAATTATATATATGTAACAAGTACCTCAAATGTTTAAACTTTTAAAAATATGCATAAAATAGCAAAATGAATTATTATGTTAAAACCTCTAATTACAACATTTAATGAATAACTAGGCCAAACCATTTTAACATGTAGTTCTAACAACAGCTCAGATAAATATTCTCAAAATACAGTACAAGTATTTGAAACTAGAAGATCTAAATCTTTAAGTAGCATAGGAAAGCAAAAAAATCAATTAGGTTTGAAATAAAGATTTTAAAAAAATTTAGAGCAAATATTCTGAATTTATAAAAATAAAATGGCTACTCTATATCAATTTATCTTTGACTACTTTTGCAATAATTTTATTTTCCAAATATTAATTCCTGTCCTCAACCACATTACATTAAAACATGTAGGCCTATATAATTTCATTTTTTGGTCAATTTCATACTTTTCTGTCATAAATTATATCTTATTCCTCTTCCCCTTACTAAATAGGGTGTTTTAATAAAATGGAATAAATCATGCCATTAACAAAAAAGAGATTGAAAAAAGAAAAATAATATTTTACTAACGAGGTCAATTATATACAATAGTAGCGCAGCAATAACAACCTTAGAATTAAAAAAAAAGCTAAGCAAATTGGTCAAAAAGTTACTAATATCAGTAACTGGATAAAATGTCTTAAAAATTAAAAATGTGACGTCATAATGAGAGATTTGATGTGGGAAAGAAAACCACTAAAAAACAGATGGATAATCCCTAATTTTTATGACGTCACATGGCTGATTTTTGAGACACTTTGTCCAGTTACCTAAGATCAAAACAAAAAATTTAAGAGAGATTTTTTTTTTGACTAACGCAAAAGTTGGAAGTATAGAAAAATTAGATTTCATGGATTTTTATAAAAATATTGTATGAACTTATCATAATAAATGTTTATTTGTAAAAATCAGCTTAGCATGAATGATATATACAAACTTTCCATATACTTTACTGATTAGTAATTGTCTATAAGTTTAGAAAGGGTTCCAATACAGGGATAAGACAATGGTCGATAAATTGATGTATATCTCCATTGATGATACACAAAATTACCACTTCGGTAGATTACAATTAGTAAATAAAACATTTGGACACTCAACTAATGGACAAATCAATCAAAATTCAATAAAAGTCCCCAAGGTTGATAATAAGAAAACGATATAATAGAACTTTGGTGACTAGTGTAAGAAACAGCCCAGTGTCTCCTTCCTCCCTGGTTAAAATATTAACAAGGATGTACAAATTATCGCTATTATGTCAAACGAGTTTTTTAGCAAAACGTTGGCTTATTATGAGGTGGTTATCAAAGCAGTTTACAATTATGGCCGATAATTAAAGATCCTTAAATTAAAGGGTTGGTTGTATTTTAAGTTTGATAGTGTTAATGACAGTTTAATGATTTACCTTTTGTTTAAACTTGTATCTCTTATTTATTTTAATAAAATTTTCATGATTTTCATGTTCTATGATAAAGTGAACTCTGTAGCAGGCTAAACTACCGAATTACCCAATCCAATCCTACTGAATAAATGGCCCGACCGATAAATAAGAGGGGAAAATGCATGCAGCCTAAATTTACGACAATGTTTCTCCTGTCATAATATCCACGTATATTTTACATTTGTATCTGCAATATAAAGTGTAATTATTATGATTTCTAGAGTGGAAAGCTTAGATATATCATGTCATATGTGGGGTTATCTTCGTACAATCATAACAGCCAATAGGTACATTATTTAAAGCAATTTACATATATCTACAATTTCTTTTAAACAATTTTGCTGAAATTTTAGGCCAGTCTGTACAACAAATTTTCCGTATGTTTGGTTGTTAATTGGATGTTATTTTATAGAAAATTACTATTAATTTTGATGGTCAAAGAGTTATAAGCAAACGTAGCTTAGGTATTATATGGATCAAATATTTCTTGCTAGGTTTCTTAAATTAGAATAGTTATTTGTTTCATCGTATTATAGACAGATTTCCACGAATAATTAATAAGATTTAAACCAGTTTTGTTGTCTCTGCGCGGTCGAAAGCCCGGGCTAACAAAACTGGTATTAATTTTAGGAATTTTATTTTAATATTCATGGGAAAATTGTCTGTATTTTGATGCTGTACATGAATTTTTTTCAGAATATGCTGAGAACCGTTTCTAATCCACCGGATAATAATCAGTTTCAAAGCCATACTGGCCGATTTTGCTACTTTCTAACCATGCCAAAAAGTAGATAATATGTTTGCAAAGTTCTTTTTTGCAGCAAATAATAGAAAAAACTATAGCATATAGAAATAGTTCGAATTATTGCAACATAAATATTATTTCAAAACATAAATAATTATAATAAATATACTTTTATAACATTCTAAAGCATCTAAAGCAGCCAAAACAGCTAAATGAAGGCTGCCAAGCTCTAAAGATTGATTTGAAATGAAAAAAATATATGTTTACATTCCAGAAAATTTTCAATAAATCAAATTTAAAATATTATTTTTGGTAATTAACAATAAACAATTAATTATTTAAAAGTATAACATATAAAATCATTTAATGCAATTTAATAAGATAAATTGATTTAATATTGTTTAAAAATTCCCGTTTAAAGAAAACAATTCATCTTTTTTTCAGACAAAAATAATTAAATTGACAAGAAAATGAGGGGAAAAAAGTAACACTCACCAACTTTTTGTGGTTGACAGCTTGGATTTCTTGTCAAATTCATCTTTTGATAATTACTACTTGTGGTGCCAACATTGAAGCTTCTGGAATATGTCGCCCTCTGCCGGCTTTTCTCACAGTTGTTCTCGGGTTGCCACGCCATTTGGTTTTGGGCAATTTTTGGGCCGTTGGATTGGGACAGTTTTTGGCCGTTTTGTTGTTGGTGGGATGGCTCTTGAGTCATGGGCAGGTTTTCATAACCATTCCAGGGCACTTCTACAATTAAATGGATAAAAGCACTGGGAATGATTTTCAGATTCTAAGAACTTACTTTTCAGTATGAAACCGATTAATATCCGCTAGATTATTACCGGATCTCAGCTATACTGAAAGACTAACGTATCATAGACAATTTTCCACGAATATTAAAATAAAAATCATGAAATTTTTACCACTTTCCTTAGCCCGGGCCTTCGGCCTTTCGCGGCTATCAAACCTGGTTTTAATCCTGTAATTTTTCATTTTTATATCCACGTAGAGCTGTCTATAATACGATGCTAGAAATACATTTTCTCTCAACATGTCTCCAATGTTTATATTTAATTCTAAATAAACTGTTTTGCAACATTTTTAGATATTTTTTTTATGAAAATTCTTTCGTTTGAATTTGTCTATAATTATCGTTTTTTTACCTCTTAACGGTACAACAGATCTGCCGGAGCCGCCATTTAAACTTCCATTCATCTCAACTATTCTCTCATTGGTTGTCCATCCTGTGCGAACCGGTTTTGGGGGAGCTCTTATTGGTCTGTTTAAAGTTTCCTGCCCGTTAATTGGTCTGTTGAATGTATCATGTCCATTTATTGGCTGCTTTGGAGCCATGTGAGCTCTGATTGGTAGAGTGCCATGCCAAGATGGAGGTGCCTTGCGTACAGAAGATGTACAGCTGGCATCACTGCTATAGGCATCATTGTACAGACTGTATAAACTGTCGGAAGGTATTGCTATCATATCCTCTTCATTAGCTAAAACAAAATACATTACTAAATAGTAAAAGTTCGTTGGTACCTAAGTACAAACTTTATTAAAAGATTGTTATATATAATTGAATTTATAAATGGGGACGTTTATATATCGATCGCAATATTCTATTAAACCTATCCCCTCCCCTACTACTGGTTGAACGAACTGATCAATAAATGATGTTCCTGTTAGCAACCCTAAATTGATGATTATTTTCCTCTGTCATAAATCCACGTATATTCTAAATCCATTGATATAGGGTAATATTTTTTTGTTAATCTGAACTAATAGATTCTCTACACATATCAAGGTCCATACTCCCAGACATCAATCCATTGCTTTTATAATCATTGTCTGAATGTTTGTTACGAAACAATACCCGTTTATGAGCCAAGATTCTGTCCATAATCTTCCTAATGTTACGACTCTTTTGACATAACAGCAATAATTTGTACATCCTTGTTAATACTATAACCAGGGAGGGAGGGGACATTGAACTGTTATTACACTAGTCCCCAAATAATTTAACGTAGTCTTATTAACAACCTTGGGAACTTTTATTGAATTTTTATAGGCTGGTTTATTTAGTTGATCGTCTAAATGATTTAATGTTACCTTCAATATATTGATGATTATTATGAATCTTATTCTTCTTACTGGATCTCTTCTCATCATGTTTATTATTCGCTTGGTGGGATAAATCCCTAAAAAATAATAACTTTTCAGTCAATTTTATAGGAGGCATGTATTGATTCCATCCTGAGTTAAAAACAAGGATGACAACATCAATAAAAGCGAAGCTCTGAAACGGTAGGACAAACATCAACACTTTTAGAGTGTCAGAACTGAAAAAAAACCAGAATATAAATGTATAATTCTTAACAAAATTTTAAGTAAATTTGTTGCATAAGTTTTTAGGACTTGATTGTAGAGATGCTTCGCTTATAACATTATACCTTGTTGTAAAAGGAATCAGTATTCAAAAATAAGATGAATAGGATAATTATATCCATAAAAAAATGTTGTCAAAAAGGTTAAAAATTAACAATATGGTAACGATATAGGGTTGCTACACTTTCTAAATCGCATCTAACTGTCATGCTGACTGTCAAACTGACGGACGAACCTAATTATAGAAAAGTTTTGCTCCATAGGTTACGAAGCAAAGTTTAGATATTTATCCGTTTTGTCAAAAGTTTTAAAATTTAGATTACATAAATTTTTGAGTGTTGAGAGGTAGGGGCTATTTTTTAGTAGCGAAGCTACTCTTTTATTTTATAGACCGAAGCACACAATAAAGAACTAAGAGTTTGTCTTTGTACATTTGAGGCTTTCCTAACGGTCCTGCCATTTTTAAGATAATACTGAACATGCACACATAAATATAAAACATTTTTTTACTTTGTATTGTATAAATAAATTTTTTTGAAAAATTCTAATAATTGCTAAAGATTATTGATAGGAAAGGTCTTGTGAACTTAAATGATTGATTTCTACAGGGAGGAAGGGGTCAATGGTAAAAAAAATTATTGACATTCCAATATTCCACCTATGATTTACCACTAGCACTACAAGCCATGTAAGATAAAATTTGATATTGAAATTTCGGGTGTGATTAAGTTTTTGTCTATTGTCATATCTCCGTCTCCCTGATTTGTGTTGCATAATAATTGTAATTGATAAGTATTTAATCAGTTGTAGGTACTTAGTCATCCATGTTAAGAAATTTAAGGATTTAGATTTAGAAATCAATTTATGTATGTATATTACAGTTTTAACAATCCTATACTAAAGTAACAGGATGTTTGTCTGTTTGTTTGTCTGTGTATCTGTGTGTCTGTACCGAAGGATCTCGCTAACCGCTGAACCGATTGGGTTCTCCTTAACAGG
>LS051525.1:0-12812 GCA_900241095.1 Acartia tonsa | reverse complement strand
TTAAACTTTAAAAAGCGTCGGTAAAGCAAATAAGTTTTATTTCTTTTACAAATTTAAATTTTTTTTAATGCCTTAATGGAATCGTCATTTGTATGTCCCGTTGGACCTCATAAACAGTGCTCTCCAGAAAGGTTTATGGGTCAAAATATTTAGAATATCTCCTTGGATCCCTGATAATTGACGTATTCTTAACTGTATTGCAAGCTACTTGGGTCCGTCTGTTCGTTCAGAAAATAATTTCTAGAAGGTTAAGGTTGGTTTGCCTGTAAACAAAAGTACAGTAGCTATTTTTTTCATATAACAAATGCATCAGTTTTCATGCAAACTAATCTTGTTATATTTCAGGAGTGGGGAACAACTTATTTCACATTTGAAGAGGACCCCGAGCCATTCGGAAGGGTCAGGGATCAGAATATTATCGCCATGTGCAAGGTAAGATCTCTAGAACAGCAGGTTTTGTTTATTTTAATGAATATTTTAGCCTATTCTCAAATAGAGGAGGTTTTATTTACTACGTGTAATGTTTTTATGCACTTTTTTTACTTGAAAGAATTTACACTATTTTCTCCCAGGGATAATAGAATTCAGAATTTGCCTGATACATTTTACTGATAATTACTCCATGTGAATACATATTTTATTGATGATATATAGTATTTGGGGGGGTTATTATTGAGGCAAATCCAGAAAAGCCCAAAATGATTGATAAAAGAAATTGTCCAATTTGGTGAGGAAGGCCAAAAAAACTGCCCAAATAAACAAGAATTCGGTCGTTTTTTTTTTACCTAGAAAAAATATTAGGAGCTAATAAATCTTACCACTAAAATATCACTTTAATTTCCCCTTATTGTTTTAAGATTTGACCTTTAACCCTTTTTTACTTCACTTGAAAATCATTTTCTTTTTTTTCTTGATTTACATATTGGTAGGTACCTAGTCATTTACCTAGGTATAATTGCGTGTGGCGTATTTCTTTAAATTCTTAAAACCAGTTTTTTAGCCCGTGCCTTCGGCACCTCGGGTCTAAAAAACTGGTTTTAATATTATAATTGTACATTCTATATCCGCGGAAAGCTGTTTATAATACGATGCGAGAAACAACTATTATCGCATCATATTATAGATAGATTTCTGCGGATTTGAAAGTAAAAATTATAAAATCAAAATCTGTTTTTTAGCCCTGATAGGCCAAAGGCGCGGGCTATCAAAACTGGTGAGGAGAGATGATTGGGTAAATTGGGAATATCTTTTTTTTAGCCAGCCTTGGGCATCACTTTATCAGAGTACATGAAACTCTGGTGCAATATCATAATCCAAGTAATAATATATCGGTTTCACTAACAGGCATTTATTTTAGGTATTTTTTTGAAGCAGAGGCATTTGACAATGAGGGTAATCTAGTTATGGATAAATTCTCTGCTCTAAATAAGGTTGGTAAACAATTTCTCAATTCAAGGACACATTCTTGGTTTTTCAGTTTATCTGAAGAAATGATTAAATTCCAATATAATTATAGACAGTTTCTATACAATCTTAGGAGCGTAGCTACTCCAAAATGTGGGTTGGACTTGTCCATTGCTACATATCCTCCCATCTAATGCTAAAATTCACCCCTCATATTGTCTGTAATTCACCTTCTTTATTTGGGTTCAGGGGGGACCTGTAAAAAAATTAAAGTGGCTTAGCGTACCTCCCAGGTAAAACCCTCTGCACCCTTGACACAGATTGTGACCATTTGCTTATTATTTTAGATGGGACATTCTCTCCATACTCTGCAAGATGATTTCAGGTATTTATATTTTTTGGTTGTTTTTTTTACTTTAAATCTCTAAAACAGCAATTTTGTTTATTGAAAACAAATTTTTTGACTTTTTTTAATCATCGTTTCATCAATATTGTAAATTGGGACTTTTGCTAAGTAAAAAAAACAACATTTTTTTGTCTGAATTATGATAATAGTTAGGAAGGAATATTTCAAGATTGATTATGTTTTTTTTGATTTTTTAATAACAATGTGCATTTTTCTATTACTATTCAAGAATGACGGCTAAATTTTTGTGGTGAAGATTCCCTTTACCAATGAGAATCTAGCTTATAATTATCTTAGTCTCTAGGTCATGATTAAAAGACATTGATATATTATTTATATATGTATCTATTTGAAAGGCTTTGTGATTTTCTGTATAATTTTTTATGACTACGGAACATCAACTCTATATTTCACATTTTTGACAGACAGAAGGACAGAATTTTTAATAAAAAGTTTTATTGATAAATATAATTTTAGAAGAATAAGTTTCTCGGACAAAGTTCAAGCTATTGCAAGAAGTTTAGGTAATATTTTTAATATGTTCTATAATGATCATCTTCCATCATTCTCTCTTTTTTGTCAATTGTATGTATAATGATGCTATACATATAATCTTTTATCTTCTAGCTTAATTAAATATCAAACGGCTTTAGTTAATACGTGCGATATATACAATGAGATATTCAACTTTATTAATTAAATAAAATTCCATCAAAATTTTATCTTTTATATGTAGTTTGTTTGATAACATAATAATGTGAGTTTTGGGATTGGTAGACAATACATGCCAAAAATATCAAATATTAATCTATTTCAGAAATGAAAGAGCCAGCCATAGTACAGGGCATGTACATATTTAAACAACCAGGAGTGGGTAAGTTTGTTTTATAGAGAGCTTCACTGTGTCTGTCTGTTAGCTAATCCGTCTACAATAAGTTAGTGGTTCCCCATCGATAAAAACATTAGAGTTATACAATGGGTTGCTTTTCTAGCCTAACTTAATTTAACCTAACCTTGAAACTATGTTTTACCATAAAGTTTGCTTATGGTCTAAACTTAAAATACTTACCATTAAATTTTTAAATTTATCCAGCTGGTAAACAGATCTTAAGCAACAAACATTCATCCACATATGTTTTTAGTAGCGAATCTACTAAATAATTTTCTTTGGCTGTCTGTCAGTCACTCCGTAACGCTATGGGAAAAAGTAATTTTCTCGGCTGCTTTTAAAGTTATACCGCTGAAATTTTCAGATGCGCATCTAGTCTTTACATTCTTTTGTTTGTCTTTCTGTTGGCCATGCTTCAAAGGCATAAACTTTTTTAAAAAGTTATTGTAATTTCTTGTTCTCCTTCTTTCTTTTGTTTGTTATGGCAACTGAACATCTGTTCTATAACCTTTGTCCGTTTGTTCATTCAACGACTTTTTTGTGCTTCGCTACTTATGAATGTTGTAATCCTTGTTAATATTGTAGGTGGAAAAGTGACCCCTCACCAAGATGCAACCTTCCTCTATAATGACCCTCAGGTATATACGTTTACTGCTTTCAATTTAGTGTTATGGAGCTATGTCGCCTTGTCATATTAACAATCACATTTGTTCTTTTATCCTTATATGAAACTAACAGAATATCTATTTGTCTATCCGCCTATAGCAACGGATCTTGCGAACCGCTGTATCGATGAAGTATACCCTTAACAATGAAAAATGTTCAGGTCCAGGAAGGTTTATTGCTATTTTGAGGGAAGGCACCTTTACCCTCATAAGAAAAATCGCCCCTGGAAAAAAATAAAAACATCCAATTTTTCTATTTTCTTTTTGAGACTAAAACTAAAAGTGTGGAGGCTTAGTCCCCCTCTTCTATGAACAAACAGTAGCCTCTAGAGGTCCCCGGGAGCATATTGAATATTTTTTAATGTTCATCTGAAAGGTTTTATGACTTTAATTATTCAGAATTTCTAAATTTATATTATTTGGGTTGATTTCTTATTTACAATATAACACCGTCATATGATATTGCACTTTTTAAATATATTTTTAGAGCTTGGTTGGATTTTGGTTTCCAATTGACGATGCTACTCTAGAGAATGGCTGTCTGTGGTAACTTTTTTACCATATTTATTTAGCAAAGATACTCTATAATTCATGTAGTATTTACTCCTAATATTTTAGACTCTATAAATATTATTATGTTTTAATATTTTTGTTGCTATGCTACTTATGGATAAAACAATAAATTTATTACCCTAAATGGACAGTCAGACACAATAATTTTTCCATGCAGAAAAAATAACTGTCCTCTCATACCAAAATGTGTATAATTTCTAACTTATTTTCTATAAGTTCAATAAACGCAAGAAGTATCTGGACTATATTTATTGAGAAAATGTTTGTTTTTAAGGTATGTACCTGGATCCCATAAAAGTGAGGTCACCAGGCGTTTTGTCAGATCACAAGGAGGAGAGAAGTAAGTTTAACGTTTATTTAGTAGCAAACCTACTCTATAATTTACTTTGTTCTTCATTCCGTAAGTTTTTTCGGCCCTTGAGGGCTAAGAAAACTTATTTTAATATTTAATTCAGCTGATATCAATTGGTTTCGAAGCCATACTGGAAAAATTTCATAATATATAATTCAGACTGTTGGAATTCCGTGGTGAGGACCCTGTATTTGCTGATTCAGAGTGGATATCTGCTCCAGTTAATAAAGGAGACCTAGTACTTATTCATGGAAAGGTAACATCATTATTGCCAATAAATGTATAAGTGCAGATTTATAATCTAGACAACTACCTAACCCAGGTGGTGGAGACCCCTTTTGTCTCCTAGTAAATTGCTTTCTGTTATCATCTATAGGAACTCGGCTGTGTTCATATTTCTAACGCTAGTAGCTGATTTCAAAGACCCAATACAAAATCGGGACTGGGTCCCTGCCCTTTGGGCAGAGTTACATTTGACTTACGCCCCTTCTATAATTTTTCTTTAACATCCGGCCTTAAACATTTTTAACCCTCTCTCTTTTACACTTACAGTCCATTATCTTCGCGCCAAAATTACTAATGTAATATTTTAAGGTGTTTCATAAATCTGAAAGAAACGCATCAAGTTTGCCCCGCCATGCATACACTTTTCATACTATAGAAATGGAAGGATGTAACTATAGCCAGGTAAACATAATTTACTCAGCTGCTATGTAACATAGGGGTCTGAAATTTTATGTACAGTTCTCATAACCATAGTGAGATATCAGGGCTAAAATAATTTTGACAGATAGTTCTTCATTTGTAAAAAGCAAAGGTTTGTTTAAAATTAGGATGTGTCCGAACGAGAGGCCCATTGGTACCCTAACCCTGCGGGGCTAACGTAACATAACCTGATTTAAAGTAATAAAAATAAAAACATTCCCATTCCTTGTTTTTAATTTATTGAAAGCATAAGCAGGGGGAAAGGGTTACTGAGTTCAAGGTACATATATGCGAAGGCACCGAGAAAAGTCACAAAGTATCATATCTATTTTTAAAAACATATTTTTTTCCAATATTGCTCCGAAACTGGTCAATAACAGCTGGATTAGTGTCGGTTCTGGGCCATACTGAAAACTCATATTTAGCATCGTGTTACAGACAATTTTTATTATTCCAGGAAAATTGGCTGCAGCCACCGGAAGGAAAGGAGTTACCAAGACTTTATTCACAATAGATGAAAATATGGACTTACAGAAACTCACCATAATACTTTGAATTTAAGATTAATTATACATGTTTATATGTTGTCATTTATTTTTCAAATTGTTTTTCTTAATTAAACATTTTAAAAATTTCTTACATTTTAAAATAAATATTAGTTTGTATTTTTTAAATAAAATAATAAGAAGCTCATAAATTTTTATCTAAACAAGGATGAGAGCATCCATAAAAGCGAAGCCTGAAAGGGTTGGACAAACGAACATTAACACTTGTAGAATGCCAAACTCAATAAGCAGAATACAATTTAAGGAGGGAGGTGGAAGGGCTAAAAGATTTTTTAATTTTAACCCTCCACCCGCAAACTTAGATTACCCACTATTGAAATTTTGTCCCACCCTCCCCCCAAAAAAGGCTTAGCTGTCCTTTCTAGGTTACTTAAGCCCAAAAGAACCATACTATTTTGCCAACAATAAACAATTTATTAGACAGACAATAGATTTATAGTATAGATGTATAAACAGCTAATTACATCCTTAACTTTTTCAAGGACCTAAAATTCTGCAGACGAGAAAGAATTTCATTAAACTTTGTTTTCTAAATTCGGCTGTTTAATGCTTACTTTTGCTTTTGAAAAAGAAAGGGACAATTTATGTGAAAAATTGTCATTTCTGTCCAAACTTATGTAGAACATTTAAAACTAAAACTATCAATTTCTCACAACTAGGCTCCTCACTGTAAAATTATATTTATAATCATCTTTTCCGATTTACACTACTGTATTTGTAAACTTAGTTATTTGTGATTAACAAGGCATTTTTCCTAATGATGTGAATACTTTCTTGCAAATAATAATTATCAAGTTTTTAGTGACATCTAGCGACGAATATAGAACTAATATATTGCAGATGTTCCCAAATTTATTTTTTGCCTGAATTTACATTGTTATCAATCATTTTTCTATAAAGGGTTGAGCTCTCCCTGAGGTGGTGGCAAATTAATTTATGTCCTTAATTTAAGTAATTGGGTTATTGTCAGTTTTATGAAATAGATTTCAATTTAATTTTCAAAATATTTTTCAACAAATGAAAAGTATTTAGGAAATGCAAAACAAATTCAACTAGGAAAAAATGCAGAAATCATTATAGCTCTTACATAGACGTCCAAGTCAAGGGTTAAAGTGGAGTTTACCCTATTAGACTTTAACTCTTATTTTACACCCTTCAGGTTTTTTAAAATACATTAGATTACTCCCTTGAAGATATAGAACCCCTCATTTTACCCCCATGCAAAGTAAAAAGCTTGGGCGTCCATGTGTTAACATTAGTTTACAATTTGCTTTTTGTTATTTTGCCAGCATTCGGCTGTATTTACATTTTTGAAAAATTCCGCTGATCTTAAAGACCCAACCCAAAGTCGGTAGAAGGCCTTTGAAAAGGGGTGATTTTTACATATACTATTTATCGCTCTATATATATTACTGTAATGTAGGTTTAAGGTGGCGTGAAGGGGACTTGTACCCGAAGCGCCACCAAGTCCCCAAAAGTTCATTAACCGTAATTGATTTGATATAAAAACAAGGATGACAACATCCATAAGTAGTGAAGCACAAAAATCGTTGATCGCAATACGTACAAGTAGAAAAAAAAAGTATTCTTTAAATCCAAGAATATATTTATTGGAGAAAATAAACACAAAACCTTATTTGACTGACATAACAACGGTCAAAGTAAATTACATACTGGAGGCTCAGAATAATAGGAAAATTTTGATAATAATGTCATCTTTAAAAAGTTTGAAAATAGGACCAAAATCACTGAAGATATTAGGAAATATGTAAAAGTAGCCAAAAACCTACTAAAAGGCAGCATGAATGTTTTTTTTTGAAACAACTGGAAATCTAATTTTGATATTCTTAACTACAAAAATTTTGAAAATCGGACCATAAACACCTAAGATATGGGGAAATGTGTAAAACATATAGATGTTTCATTAAACGACGGGAAATTTAATTTAGATATCCAATTTTTGAAAATCGGACCATAAACACCAAAGTTGTGGTGAAAAATACAAAAATAGCCTAAAACCTGCTAAAATCAGTCCGACCGCCATGGATGTGTTAAAGCTATTTATGCTCCTTAGTGATGGGAAGGTTGTCAAAAAAATCAGCCTTCTATCTGTCATAGGAGCCGAGAAAATCATGTTTTCCCCACTTTGTAATGAATATTACCTACTAAATATTATTTTAATTTAAGATTAAACATCCTTGTTGTAAAATCTTTGTTTTATATTCATCTTTTCATGAATTGCATTTCAATAGTTATTTATCGCAACATACTATAGACAGCTTTCCGTGGATATGTCTAAATGGTACCCAGCCAACATCACAGTCTATACTCCAACCAATTGTAGATTTTAATCCAACTATTTATGGAAACCAGAATTTGACAGGCCAATCCATTCCTAACGCCCACTATGGTAACCATCACATAGCCAGGTTGTACCTTCTATTACCAGTTATGGATTCCAACCAACCATATAGGGCTTTCACCAGAATCAGATACCTCTTTATGGCAACCATGGCCCGGGTTTAGCCACATTACACTAACCAATTATGTCTGCCAACTAAATCCTTATGGCTATCAGCAGTTACTTTTTTTTGTTTTCTTAAATTGGTGGCATTATATGATTGTAATAAGTTATTAGTTATAAATAAATATCTCATGTGTGTGTTATTTATCGCGTCGCATTATAAACAGCTTTCCATGGATATAAAAATGTACATTTATAAGATTAAAACCAGCTTTTTTATTGTACATTTTTATATTCATAGAAAACTGAATATTATACGATGCTATACATAAAATTTTCATCATGGCTGAGAACAGGTTCTAATCCACCGGATATTAATCAGTGTCGAAGCAATACTGAAAATATAGATTATTTTCTCATCTCATACTTTTTTCCCACGCTTCAAAAATATGAAATTAACTAAAAATTATGTGTCATTTAAATCAAAATTAAATGTTTTTCACGTTCAAAAAAATTTCCCACGAATCAAAAATATTAAATTAAATGAAAATCATATGTACCATTTAAATAAAAAAAATGGTTCTCATGTTCAAAAAATTTTCACATGAAATCATTAAAATCAAAATGTTTTCAAAAAGCTAAATAAATGAATATTTACTTAAACCAAATATCGCGTTTTTTGCAATGTAATGAAGATTTTACCAACCTAAAAAAACCTTACTACTTTGTAAAATACCGATTTTTGGCTTTGTTTTGCAGTAACCTACATAAATCAAGAAGATCTTTTCAATGTAAAGTTTATAAACATTAAAGTAAATTGTTTAAATCTAATTTCAAAATATAATTTTGTTCAGTGTATTCAACGTTAGAATTGTAGTAATACAAAATACAAATCAAATATTCTTTACAAATGATAATGTAAACGTACTTTACAAAAGTTTATAATAAAACAAGAATGACGACAATTTACATATAGGCGAAGACAGAACTGGTTAAACGAACATTAACATTTGTAAAGCGGTATAACGTATTAAGCAAGATATTCATTAATAAGTATAAACAAAGTACATATATTAATTTGTTGCAAAATTCAGTAAATACATTATAAGGTTTAAGGAATTATTTACATTTTAGTACTTAATCATAGAGATGCTTTGCTTAAGATATGACACCTTGTTGTACTGAGAATCATTGTTTTAAAAATTTGATTAATAGGATAATTTTATCATACAAAAAAAAAGTTAGAAACAAACGAACATTAATTGGAAGAATACTAACTTTCTGATAAAGAGTTGTTATGCTCTCCAAATCCTACTCAACGGCTATAGCAATCATTATGTAAAGTTAGAAAAGAGCTATCTTTGACATGCGGACAGATTTATTTCAGATTATTGCTGCACTTCATATGGACACTAATTTTCTTGTTCGGTTTGCTGATACGATGTAAGATAAAATAAAAGCCTTTAGCTTTTTGTGAAAATTGGGTGAATAAATGAATTGTTTTAGACAAAACAAAAAGATTCTAGTTTAAAACCATTACATACATTGTGCCAATTTTTTTTTTAAACGCCCATTTTGTTTATTCATTGCCTGGGAATAAAAACTTTGTATGTATATAGACAGGGATCTAAAGGGATAAGACAATGGCAAACTAATCAATGTACATCCCCATTGTTAATACACAAAATTGCCCCTTCTGTAGATTAAAGTTAGTAGTTGAAACGTTTGGACACTCAACTTAATAAAGCAACCAATCAAAATTCATTAAAAGTTCCCAAAGTTGTTAAGGCAACTAATAAGAAACTGTTATTATCAAACTTTGAGGACTAGTGTAATAAACAGCCCATTGTCCCCTCTCTCTCTCTCTCTCTCTCTCTCTCTCTCTCTCTCTCTCTCTGGTATACACATAATATTTTCTGTTAACAACTTGAAAAGTTTGCAAATTTGTAGGAACTCCCCTCGTGCGATCCTTTCTCCACTTATGCGCTGCAACCAAACAGAAATCCGCCAAAAACGGGCAGTTTTTTGCAAACCTTTAACCATTGCAGTTCAACTAGTTTAAAAGCGGATCTTTCCTATATTAAATGTAACTCTTATAGTTAATTTCAGTATGTTATAATTTTCCTATCGTTTTTAAATTGTGTATGGTGATTAATGAAACACTTAGGAATAATACAGTAAGCCGAGCAGCTCTATAATCATTACCAGCAAGTCTGTATTATCATAAAAATTAATAAAAATCAATCCTTTTTCTTCATTTTTGTAATGATGATTCCTATGACCATTAAGCAAAGCATTTCTATAATCAAGTCTTAAAGAAAGTTTGTAAAAATAAGGCTTCTTGTATTTAAGTAATTTTGGTATAGATTTATACGAAATCATGTTGAAAAAAAAAATTTCGTCTGTCTGACTCGTCTGATTGATTTGTTAAGCCTTATTTTAATGGATGTTTTCATCCTTGTTATTTAGCATTGTTACAGACAAAATGAAAGAACGTGTATCGGACTTATCAATGTATAAGGTTAGTAGCTAAAGTAACAGGATGTCTGTCTGTCTGTCTGTACCGAAAGAACTCGCAATTTGTCAAACCGATATTGTTTTCTTTACAGTGTAGCTTCTCAGAGGTCCTGGAAAGGTTACTAGCTATTTTGGGAGAGGGTACCACCATTCTCCCAAGAGAAATCGCCCCTAGAAATAAATTCCCCGTCCCCCCAAAAATAAAAGTAATATCTAAATGATTTATATTTGGTATTATATAACTATTTTTCTTCATATAATGTAAGATGCCCTTAGAAGAGGTTAAAGGCTTAGCCTAATATTTAAATTAACTTTAGAGCCTTACTTGACCTAAAGTAATAAAGAAACAAATGAAGAACTACCCCCTCCAATTTACAATTTATCAGAAGGGGGGACAGGGATTATGAAGAGGCTACTTTGTTTGATTGATCCAGATTTATTTTGTTTCTTCTAAATAATTTACCTTATCTTGTAAGGGCGGGATTCTCCTTCAATTTTTAAGTGATTATCTAGAGAATTCAGAGCATTATCCACGAGCAATGGGATGTTATACTCTAAAACCCAAGGATATTAGGTTAAGTAAAATTCAACAGATAAACAACTCTGTGATTGTTCGACCATTTTCTGTGAAGTCCTAACTGTGCATGGTATAGACCATTTTTAACGTTTTTAATGACGCAGTGGCGGGCCGAGATTCGAACCTATCACTTCCCCGACGACGAGCGAATGCGATAAGCGTTGAGCTACAGTCGCGGATTTTCAATATTATTTATTTTGATTTCTTACCCCGCTACTAAGTATGCTATTATATCTGTTTTAGGTTTTAATTACTCTGTTTCTGATCAATGTGTGCATCAACTTGGCAGCTGCTTGTAACTTGGTAAGATAAACATTAATTTCATATTCACAAGGACAAGTTTATCCGTTAGTAGCAAAACAACACATATCAATTAAGTAAGAAATGTCATAAGGTTAAGGTTAAGAAAGGGAAGAGTAAAAAAAGTAAAGAAAGTACAGGGTAGGGCAGGGTAAAGGAAAGGTAGAATAAAAAAGGAAAGAGAAAGTTAAGGAAAGGGTAAAGGAAGTGAAGGGTAAAGAAAGGGAAAAGTAAGGAAAGGGGAGGATAAAAGAAAGAAAGAGAAATTGGAAGAGAAGGGTAAAGAAAGGTATTTTTAAAGGAAGGGAAGGGTAAAGGAAGGTAGGGACAAGGGATCCAGGATTCTATAAAAATTTACCAACAAGCCATTCCTAATTTACCCCACCTCATACCCAATTCCCTTTAATTACTGAATATTACAAGTTTTACACCAACATTACACCACTAAAATATCCAAATTTTCATCAATTTCAAATGGAATTGATTTTCTGAATCATGGCCCATGCCGAACACAAGTAAATATTTGAAATATCGACCTAAACCTATAAAAATAGAAAGGAGTTGATTCATCTAAATTTCCTTCATTTAAAATTTATATTTTATTTGTGTTGTAGCCTCAATATACTAGAAATATGTATATGAATGAACAGGTAGTATTAAATTGATTCTTAATTTTAGTTTTTTTACAAAATATTAAATTATGACAATTTCTTGGAGCTTTTTAAAGTGTCTATGAAAGATTACATCATACTGGCCTTCCATTGGTCAATTAAAATGTATACTTGCCTGCCATTAATAATTTGGTCTTTATTGGCCTATCATTAGTCATTTGTATTGTATGACGTTATTTTTTTTACTATAGAGCTTATAAAGAAAACTTTTTTTGCCTTCATTTATTTTTATTTTACAACTATAAATAAAAATATCAAATCAAGTATCTTTTTTAGTGCCAATAAAAAAATGGCGTCATACAATACAAATGACCACTAATAGGCCAATACACAGACTAAATTACCAATAACAGGCCAGTACACGTTTTAGTTGACCAATTATAGGTCAGTATAATGTCATTTCTTAAAGGCACTATAAAAAGCTTCAACAATTATGTTTTTTTTTGTAAATATATTTTTTTCAGTGTTCCTATTGTACAAACAGAGGAAGGGTATGAATTTTAATTTTTTTACAGCAAATCTACTCTACATGTAAACATAAACATAAACATAAACATATTTATTTGGGCATAAAAATTAAACATAGTCATAAAATAAAAAACAAAATATAAAACACAATTCAAATTACTATAACAATAAAACAACCTAAATCCTAATCAGTTCTGCCCGGGTAACCATGAATAGATCACTAAGGATCTGTCTACTTTGCCCAAAATATATTAA
>LS051522.1:0-11706 GCA_900241095.1 Acartia tonsa | reverse complement strand
TTTAGGGAATCCAGAATTATTTGAAGAATCAGAAACCTTTACCAGTTCCTGAAAAGAAGGCAGAAATTGGTAACTTTTTAAAGAAAATAATTTTTCCAACAAGGATGACAACATCCATAAAATCGTAGCTCTGAAACGGTAGGAAAAACTAACACTGTCTAAGCAGAATATATAAGTCAAAACAAATATGTATGTAAATTTGTTGGAAACTGAATAATTACAGAATGCGGTTAAGGACATAATTCCATTTGTAGGACTTGATTGTAGTGATACTCTGTTTATATTATTGGAATTTGTTGTCCTAGGAATCAGTATTTCTAAAATCAGATGAACAGGATAATTATATCACATAGAATATTGTTTTCAAAGATAAGAAGAAGAAAAAATAGACAAAAGGACATTTTGGTAACAATCATAGAGTTGCTACATTTTTTGAATCGTACCTAACTAATACAGAAATCACCATGCCAAGTTTAAAATCGATAGGACAATTCTAACAATTCTAAACACTATTTAATTATAGGACCACCAGTAATAAAGCCTAAAGTGCGGCGTCCAAAGAAATTTCTGCGAGTGAGAACAAAGCAAATGATTGAAAATTCTGGCGGATATGATAGGGACCCTCTGCCCCCAAATCCTGGCAAATGTAAGTAATGTAAAGTAAGAGGATGTTTGTTTGTGTTCTGTAATATCTTTGTGACGGCTAAAAAGCTCTTTTCTGTCTGTGGATTTCTCTAGTATAAAGTTAAACATATTTTTACGGGACAGGGAAAGTGTCATGTGTGACGTCATTAAAATAAGTCTGATTTGAAAGGATGAGAGGAGAAGTGGGAAAGGAAACCCTTAAAAAAGAGGATTTTTATTACGTCACACATGACACTTTCCGCCTATAATATACTTTTAAGAGTTTTAATTTTCAATTTTAGTTTTAAAAAGAAAAGCAAAAAAAGGATAGGGGTGACGATTTTTTCTAGGTGCAATTTCCCTTTGGAGGTTGGTGGTACCCTCCCTCAAAATAATTATAAACCTCCTATATTGAGAATCTACGATTGTATAGGAAAACCATATAGGTTCAGCGTTTAGAAAGTAACTGGACAAAGTGTCTCAAAAAATAGCCATGTGACGTCATAAAAATGAGGGAGACGAGAGAAGAAGTGAGGAAAACCCTTAAAAAAGAGGAGTATAACTCCTCATTTTTTTGACGTCACATGGCTGATTTTTAAAAACACTTTGTCCAGTTATGTTAGCAAGATCCTTTGGTTCAGACGGTCACACATAGATGGATAGACATCCAGTTACTCTAATATCAGAATATGATTTTTATATCATTTTTGTTGAAATTTGTCTTAAAGGTCAGTTAGGCATATATATTTAGTAAATTAAAAAATCTATATTTTAGGTTTAAGTGACACAGAAAAGGACAGTCTAGCACATTACATGGAATTTAGACAAAAATTGCCTTCCCCAGACAAGGTAAAAATTTTAATTTCATTTTTACCTTTAATATTATAATTCTTATTTCACGAACAAAGCATTGGTTAATAATCAATATGTTTTATATGGACGTACTGTCATTCTGGTGACAAGGCTTTTTAAATTACACCTTACTATTAAAGGACTCAACATGCCAAGTTCCAAATCAATAGGACAATTCTAACATGCTTAAATTAACGATAAGAGCTTTCCGTTACGGACGGACGTACCGACGGACCGACCCTCCAAAAAAAAATCCTCCAAGAAATGTGATTTAAATCTACCAAATGTTTTTCAGATCATAGCATTCAACAAGAAAGAGGGAAGGCGGCGAACAAGAACATCATTCGAGGAGCAGGAAGAAATTGTCTCCCCCACAGAAAGATTTGCACAGTGTAAGTTTGATTTCGGGGATTGTAAGGGATAAGACGATGAACGGTACAATTGTATCCATCTCCAATGATAAGAATCCAAATTACCCCTTCTGTAATTAAAAATTAATGAACACTTCAAGTTTAAACAAACAAACTAAGTACCCAATTTTTTAGGCAACTAATGAGGTGTTTAAAACTTTGGGTACCAGTGTAATTTGCATTCCAATGTCATCTCCCTCCCTGAAGTTTATTAAAAACATTATTATAATCATTTGGGGACTAGTATAATAAACAGCCCAATGTTCCCTCCCCCCTGTTTAGAACCATTCTTAAGCTTCCATAAAAGAAAGAACTCCATCTGTTTAGCAGTTGGTGATATCTTAACAGTCCAAAGAAATATGTTTTTTTAGTGATTGATGAAATCAATGAAAGAAAGACTTTTAGAGATGAAATGGAAAATACTTCAGCAAAGGAAGATATTATAAGGTAAACCAAGTTATCCCAAATATAGGTATTAGATAACAAGGATGACAGCATCCATAAAAGCGAAGCTCTAAAATCAGAAGGAAGGACAAACGAATATCAAAACTTGTAGAGTGTCAGAACTGAATAATCAGAATAGAAATGATAAAAGTCGAAGTAAAATTGTTTAAATACAGGATAATGTCTAAGGACATACTTACATTTTTAGGACTTGATTATACAGATGCTTCGCTTATAAAATTGTTGTCATAGAAATCATTATTCCAAAAATCAGACAAATAGAAAAATTATATAATACCAAAAAAAAGTTGTAAAAAAGTTACAAATCAGCATGTTTTAAACGTACGAGCAGACTTTCTGGTAACAATTATAGAGTTGATATGCTTTTAAGTCTTATCTGATTATTACAAGAATCATCTCACAAAGTTTGAAATCGACAGGACATTTCTATGTCGAAATTAACGGAAAAAGCAAACCGTTATTGACCGACATACGGACGGACTACAATTAAAGAAGAACAAAACATAAACAAATGAATCTATTTATTTCCAACATAGATTCAATAATGAAAATGTATAAAAATAAACCAGGATTAGATTTATTATATTTATTACCGTGGCAATATTTTCTACAAATGATCAAATTATTACTTGCTGGGTTCTCACGTCTTTTCTTCATCGAATCAAATAAAACGAGGCGCAGCATATAAATGACGTAATACAATACAAATTACCAATGGTAGGCTAGTATACATTTTAATTGACCAATGGTAATATGTGTACATACTGGCCTCTCATTAGTAATTTGTGTTGTATGACGTCAATTTATATAGGCACTATAAGTTACTTCATTTCCTGACACAAAGCTTTTATCTAACTTTATATGTCCGTCACAGAAATAAACTTTAGGGTCAGGTAATGTTCACGGTAAAATGTTCCTGGTATCGAGTATCTTCAAAAAAAGCTATTAACTTTAAAAGCTGCTAACTGCAAAACGGCGGAACGTATTACCTATAGATTATACTCGCACAACATTTTTACCGTCAAAAGGAGGTCTACAAATATCTGGAATTACCATTTCTAATTTTCATTTAGATTCAAGTGTTGGGGTGGTTTTAGGCTATTTTCTGCTCTTCCTCTCCATAGAATACACCTCAATAGTCGCTAGGGTCGCAGGCACTATTTATTTATATTTTGACTAGTTGCTTTGTCTCTAGTCTCTAAGAGAGGGCGGTGATCAGGAAATAACCTACCCCTTCAACTCCCCTCCCCCCACTCACCAAGGACATTTTTAAAGCTTCCCTGAAAGTGAAACATATTCAGGCCTCTAATTTGCAAAATCTTCAGCTTCAGCAAGAAACTTACTACTTTTCATTATAACATAGAGTGGTCAGCACAGTTTAATTAAACATGTTATTTTATTGATAAGTCCAATACACAGTGTTTCATTGTTAAAACAAATCTTCAGTTGGTTTATAAATAAAAAGACATGATGCTTTAAATATTAAAAATTTATTATTATCCAGTACACATATCTTCACACGATACTATAATAGTTAGTAACCAATGTAATATCTTAAATTTGTTGTTTGGCCCTGTATAAAACCCCCCTAAAGTAATACTCTCATAAAAAATGGGTATCTAATTATGCCTAGAAAGATTTTTTATCGCTTCGTATTATAGACAGCTTCCCGCGGTTAGTTAAATGAAAAATTATAAGTTTAATTCCCGCTCTGGCTATTAATTCTATGATTTTTATTTTATTACTCGTAAAAAATTGTCTATATACAATACGATACACGATTTTTCAATATGTCGGTTTCGAAGCTAAAAAAATATTATTATCTGTATTATAGTTTACTGTTCTTTTTTATTTTAAAGTTTATCTTTATATTGCTTTTCCCAAAATTATTGCAATTAATGAATTTTTTCTATAATTATTTCAAAAAGTTGGTGAAACGCCATTAACAGCCAAATAATTAACGCGCATTTTGTCACTTCTCTGTGCTTGTAAGCACGTTAGAAAGCAAGGACCTGTATACTAAAAATAATTTGAAAGAACAAGGAAGACATTAGGCAAAGATATAAAACTCCCTGATGTTTACAGTCATTTGGTAGTGCTTGAATGTACATATTTTTTGTAAGGCATGTATTGTAAATAAGTTAACTTTATCAATAACCTAGTAGAATGGCGAATTCAGAATTGTATCTCAATCAAATTCTGTTTTTAAAGATCTTACAATCAATTTAGGTCATACTAAGGGAGGACGTAATAAAAACAGTGAATGTTATAGAGTATCTACACTACTAAAAAAAGGGTGATAAGTACTTTTGAAATTGCGAGCGTGTCTAAATGTAATTTCACCCCGCCCCCCTAAAAAAAAAAAATCACCCAATAAAGAATTTAATGTGTAATCTTTAAGATAGTAACAATTAGAGAAAATTTTAAAATTACCCAATACTATTAGAAGCTTATAATAGTTTTAGATATGTAACGTATGTTTTCATAAAACATCAAATGTGTTTCTTATATTACTAAAGTAACAGGATGTCACTCTATTTGCATGTCGTTATGATCTCAAAAAATAATGTCCCCAAATTTCTTCTTTTTTAAAGTAAATAACTTTTTTAAGGGGGGGATGAAGTCCTTAAAGGCCAAAGAAATTAGAAAATAAAAAGTCGTTTCTTTTTAATTTCTGAACATCTTTTTTAACGTTTGATGTATGTATAGTTTGTGCTAAAGGAATATTTATTATTATATAAAAAGCTGTATATAGCTGTTATTGAAATAATTATTAAAATAATCTAAAGCCATTTTTCTACCTTAAGAAATATTCAATAAAAAATCAATTTTATTTTATTTCCCCGTAATTCTGGAACACTTTGTATTAGAATTACAATGGTTTATTCTGCTAACCCAAAAATTTGGCTAAATTGATATTTTAAGTTTGGGGGATTTTTGCGAACTTGTACAACATTAGAATTGAACACTACAGAAAGCCTAATTTCTGTTGTTATAATACCGAGACCTAATGACTATTGAAACAGCCACTATAATCTTTGTTTAAGTTAACCATTTGAAATATTTTCTTTTCAAGTAGGAATTTTTGGTTTTGCACTTCAAAATGAGCATTAAAGATAATTTTATATGGAACATAGACAATTATCTCTAAAAAATAATAATTAATCTAATATATTAAATCTTTCAGATGCAGAATTTCTCACTTTAACAATCAAGGGGATATATAATGAGTAGCTACTCTATAATTCTAGGACATAACTATAATTCTGTTCGTCCGTGCTTAAAGGAATGGATGTAGAATATAAGTGGACATTATATCAGTGGGAAAAAAAGTCGTGTTTCGCTTTATAAGAGAATATGAAAATCTGGTGTAAGATCCAAGTAATGATATATTTATTCTAAAAAGTTATATAAAAACAATAACTTTATGTCTATTGGTGGATTTAAAACAAATAACTATAAAATATGGTGACAGCTATAAGTTATTGATGCACTAGTTATGGATAAAAATCTTCTATCTCCATTTCTTATTTTTAAGAATACAAGTCCCTCCCAAAAAGTTGAAATCCTTTTTAGTGATCTACTTTCTTTTTGAGTTTTATAAATTTCTTTTCGAAATAAAAGGGTTGAAAAAATGTATTTCACATTCTTTTTAGTTTGATATAATAGAATTTAGGAAAAGTAGGGCACATTAGAATTAATCAATATGACGTATCAACAAGAACTATTATGTCCATAAGAAGCGCAGCAATAATATAATTCCACCTAAAAGGAAGCCTGTAAAAAATACACTGCTGAAAGACTGCCACAAGTAGCTGATGTAATTTAACATTGAAATTTCTATTATGAGCACAGAAAAATTTTAAAAACTTTTCTCTACACATTTTTAAATGCCTTTAGCTTTTAGTATTGAAGCTGAAGGCTTAAAATTTGGGGTATTGGGTCTACTTGTGGCAGTCTTTCAGCAAATAGAGCGGTGTATTCTTGCAGGCTTCCTTTAAATAAAATATGCACACAAATCTAATAATACGGTTCTAGTAACTACAGGGTCTCAGCTACAAATCATTCTTAAAAGGTTTAAATCAAATTAAGCTACAGGATTTCAGGTTCAAACTCTATAGGATCTACAGGGTCGCGGGTTCAAAACCTACAGAATCTACAGGGGTGGCGGGTTCGCGTCCAACCTGTTATGAAACTTGTATCTACAATTATCCACTGGCACAATATCGCAGAGCAGCACATATTTAGCCTCAGCCGCGAGGCCGCTCACGCGGATCCGCAGCGCTGGAAACAGCCGCCTAAATCAAGTATAATATTACAATATTATGATAATGAAAGAAACGCCCACCTGTTGTGAAACTTGTATCTGTATTGGTCAGCTGACACGATGTCTAGTAGAAGAATGTATTTAGCCTTGTTGTCAAGTCCGGACAGACGGAATTTCATCTGAGGAAACATTTGCCTAAAAAATTTAATAATTGATTAAAACTTTCTTATTTGGTGGCTTAACAACTTTGGGGACATACTTTTATTCAATTTTGATTGGTTGGTGCATTAGGTTGAGTGACCATACGCTTCAACCACTATTCGTAATCTACAGAAGTGGTATTTATGTGTATCATCATTGGGAGTGTACATCAATTTATCTGCCATTGTCTGATCCCTGATTTTATTTGCTAGAATGGTTAGAGGGGACACATAGTTCAGGAATCATCAATATTGACAAGTAGCACATACTTACTTACAGGGTACCGGTACAAGAAGAAAATTGTCAACATTTTGTAATCACAATGTACAATAAGTTAGTGTAAACCCCCAATTACTAAAAACAAAACTCCCCTTCTATTTATAAAACTATTGGAGAGAAATTTTGATACTTCTTGTATGTACCATCCTAACAAGATTTTATAAAATTTCGTGTGTTATAAAACTTTGGGTACCAGTGTAACTTACAGTCCAATGTCCCCTTCCTCCTTGAGAAAAAAACAATTAAAAAGTGTATTTTATAATATTGAAACTACAAAGTCTTGGACAATTTGTATGACCCTGTATAATAGTTAAGAAAGCATCAAAACTGTCAAGTGCGCGCATGCCAAACTGTCATGAAAAATCTGCCACTGGCTATCCAGTGCAAATGTTGTTCTAACAAACGGTACATTTCTGTCTGGTGATACAGTGTTAGATCAATGAGAGTCTATCTAATCTAATTTTATCTTTATCTAAGTTTTATTCTCTTTATCGGACTGGTTAGGGATTCAAGAAGATGCGACAATTGCTATTAAATTGAAGTACATCCTCAAAAATGATACACAAAACTAACCCTTCTGAAGATTAGTGGTTGAAATGTTAGGACATTTATCTTTTTGATTTTCAGGAATATTTTATCGTGAACTGAACCAATTCCTATTGATCTATCCATATATCCCGTCGCTAAAAACTCTTTAAAGTTACAAAATTACAGGGATGGAGGGGACATTAGGCTTTTTATTACACTAAAACCCAAAGTCAAATAACAACGTTTTCTTATTGGTTAGTTATTCAACAACTTTGGGGGCATTTATTGAATTTGATTGGTTGGTTCATTAAGTTGTGTGTCAAACCATTTAAAACCAATAACTAGAATCTACAGAAGGGGTAATTTTGTTTATTTTTGTTGGGGATGTCTATCAATTTATCGGCCATTGTCTTATCCTTTTAGATTCTTGTAAAATTAAATGTTAACATAACTGTTTCGACATTTATAGAAATCAATTTTAAAATTTCCCAAAATATCTTTCAATTTATAGATAAGTCTTTATTTGATTTTATGTTTTTGACATGTTTATCAAATTTTCCATCTAAGTTGTAGTAAGAAAAAATCTTTTAAAAAATTCTTTGATCAAAACAGTTTTTCCTGTTGCTATTTTCACAGATATCAAAAACATTCTGCAAGAAAATTTCCAGATATATTTATTTTTAATTATTAGATTAGTTATTTATCGCACCGTATTGTAGACAGCTTTCCATGGATAAAAAATATACGATTAAAACTAGTTTTATGATTTTTAATTTCAATATAGGTAGAAAATTGTCTCATGCTCTTGATGATTTTTAATTATTTTCCAATCTAGCAGACATTACTCGATTTCGAAACCATATTGTAAATGATTTTACAATAATCTTATTACTTGAGATTATTATTTTCTTCAAAGTATTAGTCCCCATCCATTTATTTTAAGAATCATTCAAAAGGTAGAACTTTATAAAGCGAAGTTACTCTACAATTTAAGCTATGTATGAAAAAGTCAAATGAAAGAAAAACATAAATTGTTTATATTGGTAAAGCACTTTTCAATAGGACTTCGATACCGATAATATCCGATGGATTAGAACGTGTCCTAGGCCATACTTATGAAATTATGAATAGCATTTTCCACGAATAATAAGATAAAATCGTGAATTGAATGCTAACAAAACTGGTTTTATTTTTTTATTTTAATATCCGCGGAAAGCTGTCTATAATACGATGTGATAGATATAACTATTATCTTTTTTGTAAACCATAAAACTGGGAGAAGTTAAAAAAATATTTTTTTTTCAATTAGGTATACCTAGAGGTGATATTTTTATACATTAAAATTTCCAGTCCTTTTTAAGACAATTCAAATGTAAATCGATAATTTTGATTTATGGAAGCTGATGAGAAATAACAAGAGGAGGGAAAAGAGTTGTAAATCAAATGAACCAAACAGAGGTAACAAAAGGAGGGGGGGGGTGTTGTTTATTGGGAAGGGGGTTTAAACAATAAAGGAAAAGCATAATCAATAATCAATTGGAAAGGGAGGGTTTCAATGACACCTACTAATTATCAATCAATCTATCTATCCAGCCATCCATCTACAATGCTAATTATCTATCTATCAAAAATGGATATGTAAATAAGCTAAATTTTAACAACTTTGGGGACTTTTATTGGATTTTCATTGGTTGGTTCATTCAGTTGAGTGTCCAAACGTTGTATTCACTAATTATAATCTACAAAAGGGGTAATTTTGTGTATCATCATTGGTGAAGTATATCAATTAATTGGCCATTGTCTTATTCCTTTAGATCCCTGAAAATGTTCCTTTACCCCTGTAATGAAATGTTAGTGTATAACATGTAATTATCTTGTTATCTATTCAAATAATAACACAATTTTAAACAATAATAACAAATATCAATAGGAATAACATTATCAAAATTATGGATTATTAAAAGCCAAAGCGAAGATTCTCTGAAAATGAACCACACATGTTGGAAACTTGGGATTGAATGAAGTATTCAATCAGTTTGAAAATTTACTAAAAATTTTCCAGTTTTAGTAGATTTTTGAAAATTTTGAGAATAGAATTTGAGTACAGATTTATATTTTGATTTATTGACACTGCACGCCAAAACAAAATAAGTTGAATCTTTGATTTTTTGCTTAGCAACTTTGGGGGCCTAAGTGAATTTTGATTGGTTGGTTCATTAAGTGTTAAAACGTCAACCACTAGTTTAAATTTAAAGAAAATGTTTTTTTGTGTATCATCATTGGGGATGTAGTTGTACATCTATTTATCGGCCATTGTCTTATCCCTTTATATCCCTGTAATGGGATAGTCTACACTACAGGAAGGTTGTAATAATCATTAGTATTAATTGTTATGAGACTTTTAACAAGGTAACAAGACAATTATTATAAACAATAATCATTTTTGAGTCAAAATGTATTAATTAATTAATTATTTTGGATAATATGACATTTTTAGCTCCCGAAATTTTTTGTTTTTGATTCTAAAAAATTTTGGTGGGGGATTTCATCTAAGGGACAAAAAAGCCTAAAACCTTCCCTATGCTACTTTAATACTACTCTGAAATTTGTTAATTCTGGCGTTCTTAGCTAGCGTTCAGTATTTTGCAAAATCTTCGAGGCAATATATACATGCAAACATCCTCATACTTTTATATAATATTGTCTATGTCATTGAGTTTACCAACATTGTTGATAGACACCTTCTCATGAATATATGTCTTGATAGGTGATTTTCATTCCAACAAAAAAAAGCATAATTAAAACTTTGGGTACAGCGGTTAGCGAGATATATTGGTACAGACAGACAAACATACTGTTACTTGTTTATCGTTAAACACCTTCTCATGATATGTTTCTTGTCGGGCAATTTTTCATTTCAACCAAATTTCATCATATCGGTCCAGCGGTTATTGAGATATTTTGGTAAAGACAGATATACAGACAAATATCCTGTTACTTTAAATAGTGTCTAGAGGCCTTTATTGGCACTTTAAAGAGGGATTGGTGGGGTTAAGTTGACCTTCTATTTTCAATTTTAATTATTTCTAGTAAATATTTTTGAGGTTGGGTTTTGATTTTTCTAAGGGCGATTTCTCTTGGGAGGGTGAATTTATCCTACCCAAAAAAAATTTCAATATAAAGGAAAGCCATCCAGTTACTTTTGTAAAAGGATGACAAAAATATATTCTAAAATCTGTATTGTTCGAACACCTATTTGAATTAATCTTCATGTGAAAATTTTGATACTTGGGTATATAAAACTTTACATACTAAGTGATTCATTAGCCTGATAACATAGAGGAAATCATAATAAAACGGTTGACTTAATAGTTAATACTTTAAATTTTCAATTGAATTAAAAATATTAAAATATTCCCCTGAACATCAAGCATCTACTCTGAAATTTATTTTGTTCGTCCGTTCGTCCATAACTATATATACAATCATGGCATTTGCGTGAGATGTAAGTTGTTACTTTAAGTGATACCTTAAGTGATAACTGATAAGCTTCTGAAATTAGTTTACACGATTCCCTTGACAAGTAATCTATACATTTTCCGGCATTATAAATAAACAACAGTTACTTCTATTTTTCGCTACTTTATGGATATAGTCATTCTTGTTTAAATAAAATAACTTCAAAAGCTGAAAATTAAAGGCTTAATACATATGTATTCATTCGTTTTCTTATTCGTTGACTTACCAACTAGGTGGACCTTATTGAATTTTGATTCGTTAGCTTATTAAGTTGAGTGTACAAACGTTTCAACCACTAATTGTAATCTACAGAAGGTTTTTTTTGTGTATCATCATTTGATATGTACAGTACACCAATTTATCTGCTATTGTCATATCCCTTTAGATCCCTGATTCAATTCAAGAAAAGAAATGAATATTTTTAAAATTTTCCAAATTACCACTGAAAACAATTAAAGTAAACGCCTCTTTTTATAAAAATAAATACAATACCTTATGTTTTTGCTTTCCCGAATATTTTCATTATTCATTCATGTTAAAAATCTAATCTAACCCCTTTAA
>LS051521.1:5261-20150 GCA_900241095.1 Acartia tonsa | reverse complement strand
ATCATCCAGTTTGGGAGAGATAGCTATTCTGAATTTTAGAAAGAAAATATATGGATCTGAACTTCTGAAGGGATTAAACAAAAAACGATAATCTGATTAAACACATAGATTAAAATTATTGGTTGAAAAGTTTAGACACTTCTTGTTTGTATAACCCCATAGTATCTAAGGGGGTCTGTATTCAGAAAGGGGCTAGAAAAATAGCTTAAAACCATACAATAACACGAATCTTCAAAAAAAATTGCCTTATAACCATCCCAATACCAATGTGAAGCTTTCCTTGTTTCTAGAAATTATAAGGTACAAACAAAAAGAAACCTTAATACTTTTTATAATAAGATCAATTAATTATATTGGAAAATTATTTCGACACCACTTGAAATAATTTTAGCTTCATCATTCTATTAAAAAAAATATTTTTATTCTGAAAAAAAGTAGAGTATCTATCTATCTACCATTAAGATGGATAAAGTAGCCGACAAAAGCAATATTTAAGATCAAATGTGTGAGTGTGTGTGTGTGTGTGTGTGTAGTTTGTTATCTGTGTGTGTGTGAGTGTGTTTGCACGTGTGTATAAAGGTAATTAATTATTATTAGGCCTAATATCCGATCCTAATAATAAAGTAACAGGATATCTGTCTGTTTGTACCGAAAGATCTCGCTAACCGCTTAACAGATATGGTTCTCCTTTACAGGGTAGCTTATAGGTCCTGGGATAGTTTATGATGTAGCTGCTAGTATACTATAAAGTAGCTACATGTATGTTTGTGTGTCTTGTAAGATCTCGTAAACTTTCCTATAGGAATCTTAGTTATCTTGGGCAGGTTTTAGGCTTCTGATGGAGGGAGGAAGATAGGTGATCTTTCCCTGAACGTTCTCTAATTAATTGGCTCAAAAACTTTGGGGACTTTTATAAAATCATGGGGTTGTACATCTTTAGTATATGATTTTTTTCAACAATAATTTTGTTTTTCTTCATTGGGAGTGAATAATGTCAATTCATTGTTCATTGTCTTAACCCTTAAGATCCCTGTTAATGCCAATGCAATGCTATATATAATGATTTATCCAGGGATTAAGAGGATATAAATGGATATAGAATATACGTGGATATTAGGACACGGGAATACTTTCGTCAGTTTTCATTTATTGGTCAGTTCGTTTAGTCAGTAAAGAGGATAGGGATGGGGTAAAGGGGGTGGTTAGTTGGTATCGTTATTTTAGCCAGCTACAAGTTTTACCTAATTAAAGTACATAAAAATATAGTGTTAGATCAATTGGATTATATTAATGTACAACCCCATTCTCTCTTAAAATTCCAGATATTAAACTGCAAAAAATTATGTACGGGGCATATTGTTTCATCTCCGTTGTCTTATTCCTGAGGTGAGTTCTTAAAGAATATTTGCCTCACTAAAATCAGTTTGCCCCACAAAAATCTGTGAAGCTCACTAAAAATTTAGAGGGGATAATTTTGCCTCACTAAAATTTTAGAGGGGCATCCTGATTTTAGTGAGGTAAAAGTTTTTTTAAGAATTCACCTATGTACTGAATAAATCCCTGGTTATAATCCGGCCAGGAAGGAGGGGAACAATTGGCTCTATGTTATACTAGTCCCCAAAGTTTAGAAAAACGTTTTCTTATACGTTGGCTTAACAACTTTCGGTACTTTTAAATTTTAATTGTTTGGTTCATTAAGTTTTGTGTCCGAACATTTTAACCACTAATTGTCATCTACAGAAAAGGTAATTTGTATATTATAATTGGGGATAAACATCAATTTATTGGCCATTGTCTTATCCCTTATCTCCCTGTTTATATATGTAATGATTTAAGATAATTTGTACTAATACATAATAATTCTTCCTATTTTATCCAAGTTGGGTGGCCTCACTCATTTTATATATACTTGGTGTTCATACTTTTTAGCCATTTTTTCAATAGCGAGCCTTCTATTTCGGCCAATATCTTTTTAGGTAGCAACTATATATCTAAGTATCTATTCACTCATCTCTATATCAATCTTTTGAACGAGATTTTTAAAATTTCAAATTCAAATATTTATTAGGACAAAACAACACATACATTTATAAATGATTAATTAATCTTTATTAATTAAGTAATAGTTTAAAATCTTTCTTAGCTATTTTTTTTTCTACTTTTGCAGTTTTGAAGGAAACATCCAAAAATTTTCCCCCGCGATGAAATTATTTGTAAGGGTGTGAATGGGGGAGGGTTAACTTTCGATATTGGAATTTATATACATTAATGCACATCTATATTTCATTATTTCCTAGGAGCACGGCTACTTTATAATTAGGGTAGGTTATGTCCGTACGTTGGTATGTATGTACAATTATTTTAAATACACTGCAATGTTTAAAGAACGTTTTTTTGTCATCAAATTCATACCCTACTAATTTTATTTTCAAGGTGTTTATTTGTCAAATAGTTTTAGGATCTAATGCAATCTCGCTGTAACATAAAAGACATATTTTAAGAGTTTTTTTCTTTTCCGAAGCTTTCAATGTGCATCATTGGATTTTGGTTATTTTTTGACCTTCCTCTTTGCTTTTTTTCATGCGTATTATTACTTTTATCATAGCTTTTTGACTAATGAATGATTAATGTAAGAATATTGTTGGGGCTTTTTTTGCAGTGCAAATGGACATACTTGTCCTTGTTGAAAATTTATTAGGCGATGATGATCAGCATTTATTTTGTTTTATTTCACTAATTGGTAAATTATGAACTATTTATTAGTTTTGTATCAAATTTTTTAAAGTTTTCTAGGGTCACTCTATAATTTTATTTTAATGTATTGTTGTTAAAAGTGAAGCTTTTCTATGATTACGGTTGGTACGTCCGTGACTCTTAATGTAAGCATGTTAGAATTGTCTATCGATTTCAAATCTAATCCGTCAATCTATTTGTATGTCCATCTGTCTATCTATCTATTTAACTAGTCTATCTATTTTTATGTTAATCTGTTTATCTATCAATCTAATTAGTCCATACATTTGTATGTCCATCTATCTCTCCATCTATCTGATCAGTCATCTATTAGTATGTCCATCTGTTTATCTATCTATCTAATTAGTGCCCATTTCAGAAGGTGGCCCCCACTCCCACCATTGGCCCTACGATTCCCCCTCACATGAAGGTATTTACTTATAGAAGCGACAGACTGACGGACAGTCACACAGTTAGAAGTTATAGAGCTTGCTACGCTATTTTTTTTTGAATTTTTTTTAGAGACTTTAACGATCAACAAAAAGGCATCGTTTTGATTATAATACTAAAAAATATTTGTTTTATCTTTAGAAAGTTTTTCATATAAAGTTTTAAATCGATTTGACGATTCTAATGCAGCTTAACGATGTTTATATTTTTATTTTGATATTCGTGGAAAATTGTCTGTAATACAATGCTATGCTTGATTTTTTAATACAGCGAGGAACCGGTTCTAATCCAACTGATATTATCTATTAATCGGTTTTGAAGCCATAATTGAATAACCATTCTATCCCTAAAATATTTGTCAATAAACACCTAACTGAGGTTCAGTCGATTAATTTATCGACCATTGTACTATCCCTGACAATCTTATAATTTGTCCAAATTTTGATACTTTGGGACAACTTAATTTTACACTTTAAGGGAGGAACCAAATAATATGATGTTATAGCTACAAAGATACAAAGGGATAAGACAATGGCCGTTAAATTGATTTATATAACCAAGCAAAATAAACATAACTACCCCTAGGTAAATTATAATAATTGGTTGAAAAAATTAAACACTCTTTTTTTAAAATAAGAATGTTATAAAACTTTGGGTACCAGAACAGTTCTCAATGTCCCCTCTTTCCTTGGGAATGTTAGATTTTCTTTGTTTTGGGATAGAAGCAACAAATAATTGTCTGAGAAACATGGCAGATGTGGCTTTAATCTTATATTTATTTATTTTAAAATCCGCGGAAAGCTTTCTATAATACGATGTGTTGTTGTTGAAATGATTTATTCGTTTTACTGAAAAAAATCATACATAATATAATAAGTAAAATACGAAAAAACATAATAATCTAACTACACAATTAAAATATTAATGTTTCATTTGGTTTGATGTTTAAGTTTCAGTTTGTTAGAGTTGATTGGTTTGATTGATAGCAAGCATTTTAGGCAGGAGTAGGTTAATGGAGTTGGTGGGTTCCCAGTTTCAGCTTACTGGGCTATTTTGGGGAAAATTCAAAATTGTAAGGCAGTCTTATAATAAAAAAGACTACAACAGTTCTTGCCAAAGATTTCTTAAAATTCACAATAAGTGACTCGCTCCTTGACACAGGCGAGTAAGGGTACCCCATAAATTTATGGGGGAGTCTCCAACAGAATAAAAGGATAACATTGCCCTTTTACACACCCTATATAGATTATAATTGATCACAAACAATATCAGGCGCATAGGAAAAACACAGGGTTAACACAGGTGAATAGGAGGGGTGATGGAAGTGTGGAGGGGAGGTAGGTTGATGAGGAGGTGGGCATCTGTCCGGTTAACTTGGCTTGGCTTGGTGTCATATTACCAAACAAAGTTTCCAAGAAAGTAACAAAGGATATCAAAATAATCTTGAATCGATGAAGCAGGAAAAAAAAGATTCAGGCAGACAGAAAAAAAAATGTTTCTTCTTCCCAATGTGATGGCAGAAATCGTCTGTGCCCGATTACCAACATTTTCTTCAAAGCATCTATCCGAAAACTGTGAAGATTTTGTTATCATACCCATAACAAAGAATATGGACACATATAGCGCGCGTAGCGGTTAGAGCACCACACATGGTGCGTGTTACTCCTTCCGCATCCTATAGAAGACTAGTTGGCAACCAGTTTATCATAAGAAATATTAATCACTTTTTCGTCCTTGTCTTAACTCTTTAAATACCCTCTTTCTAGAAATTCCACAGAAGGTGTATTTATTAGTAGCGAAGCTACTCTATAATTCGAAATGTCCGTCTGTCTGTCTGTCCGTCCGTCTGTCTGTCCATCGGTCCGTCTGAGACAAAGTGTGGGAAATGTGATTTTCTCGGCTCCTATTAAAGATAGACAGCTGAAATTTTTAGTGAAGATTCCCATAACATATGCGCATCTAATCTATACATTGTTTTGTCCATCTGTTTGTTGATTGGGGTGCTAGATCGATTCCTAGATTTTTTTGTTTTCGTAATTTTCTCAACTCCTTTTCAAGACAGACGACTGAAATTTTCAGGGATTAAGTAAATTTGCATCCTACATATTTTTACTACGTTTCATTAAAATTTGTATATTGATTGAGGTGCTAGATCGATTCCTAGTTTTTCAAGTTTTCATGAATATCTCAACTCCTGTTAAAGATAAACGGCTGGATTTTTTAGGGACTAATTAAGTCAACATTCTACACATTTTATAAAGTTTTTTAAGATATGATAATTGGTTGGGGTGCTAGATCGATTCCTAGTTTTTTAAGTTTTCATGATTTTTTCGACTCCTGTTCATGATAAACAGCTGGAGTTTAAGGATTAAATAAGTCAATATTAAACGTATTTTCACTCTTCTAGCGGTAATGTCCGTTTGTCTTACCATTTCAGAGCTTTGCTTTTACGGATGATGTCATCCTTGTTTTAGTGACAATTAATCTAGGGAATGATTAGCAGGTGTATATTTTAAAACACTCAGTTTTACTTTTATATTCTCATCAAACAAACATCTATTTCAGTTATTGTTGTTCATATTCAACACAAAAATTTGTCTCTGATAGATTTTTCTTTGAAAACTATTGACTTTTAATGCTCAAGAAAAAAAATAGAGATTGTGATATAATTTTTATTACTTTTCTTGGATGAGGTAGACTGGTCTCAAAATAACAAGGATCAACAAAAATCCATAAAAGCGAATTTGAGCAAATCCAACATACATAAGGACAAACCTGTCTAAATATGGAGAGAGAAAAAAATATCTTTTAGAAGCAAAAGCGCAAATTATAAGATTAAATATCATAAAACAGGTTAAATATCTACCTACTTGCGATTTTATACTTAAGTTTAATGGATATAAAAACCATTCCAAAATTCAAGGCAATAAAAAAACGCTTACATAGAAACATATTCAACGGAAACGATTTATGGTTTTTCTGTTAATGATTATGAAGTTGCTTTTTAAATAGTTCTTATTGTAATGAATCACTCATTGGACGATTCCAACATGCCGAAATAAAAATGAGTGCTAACCGTTAAGGACGGACCTAAGTAAGAACCTATCCTAATTGTAGAAAAGCTTTGAATTTACAAATTTCTTCTAATTATCCTCGCTTAAAATACATTTCATACTTATTATCATTTCTTGTCATGCTTCTTTACAATTTTAATTTGGTTGGATAAATTACAGTTTTTTAATACGCTTAAAAACGTTGTCGTATGATTTATGTGACAAAAAGACAGATGTAAGTTTTTACTGCTAATTTTAAAAAAAATAGATCAAAAACTTTGTAATTATTCTTTAATTTATTGATACGAGTGGCTCTGTCCCAGCTTGCAATGGCTTTGTCAAGAGGATTATCAAACACATGTGTACTTCTTTAAAATTTAAACAAAATAAATTAAATATAAATCCATATTATAAATTTAGATTTAATTAGTAATGGTTTTTTGGCATGCCTGTAAAGGATTTACTTACTACTGCCCTCTTTTCCAGTGAAGCTTTATAAAGTCCCCGAAATTACAGAAGCATCTTCTTAAAAAAGAAAATAGACGTCTATCTTTAATAACAACTGCTATGTAATAACAATGTTTTTTGTAAGACCAAGGTGATTAACCGACTTAATCACATTTCCCCAATGACATTACGGACTAAACGGACGGACAGATAATGCGAATTCGCTGCATAAAATATTCATGTGTGTATATACATTTTCATTTTCGTGAAAATAGCAATGCTTAAATTTTTTTAAAAATAATAATTTTTGGTAATTTACCACAAACGAAACTTTAAAAAAAAAACATTCACTTGTTATATTATCCTAAGAATAGTTTATATGACCAAAAGCAAGTCAACATATTTAAAATAGACGTACGAAACTACTGATAATCTTCTATAATACAAAGTAATATGATGTCTGTCTATCCGCCCGTCCGTCCGCCTGTCCCTTAAGATCTCGGTAACCACTTCACTCTTCACGGAATATATCTACTTGTCCTGGGTTTTAAGCTGTTTTCTTTGGTGGTGGGAAAAAAAACTCTCACAATTTTTTTTAAGGCAGGTAATTAATTTTTTATTACCAATTGGGGGAAAGTCCCTTGAGGCTAGGGGCGAAGCTACTAGTAATAATCATAAAGTTGCAAAGCTTTAAAAAATATTCTAGATTGTTACAGGAATCCTCATGAAAGGTTGGAAATAAATAAAACTAGTTCAATAAGTTTATAGATTTATGGCAAGAGCAATTAGTTGCAGACCAATTTGTACACACATTTATTTTAGAAATGCTTTGCTTGTAAAAAAAATTGTGAACAAGGCTAATGGAAACATATTGCATAAAGACGCTCGCCACGCATTTCACAACACATTTTCTTCAAATCTGAGCGAGAAAAATAATCAGAAAGAAAGAGAGAGTTGAGGGAAAGGTTAAAATGTAAAGTGTATAAAACTGAGCCAACAGACAGACAGACTGACAGACAGACAGACTGACAGCCACAGCGTGTATCAGCTTTCACAATCTAAATATTTGTAATGAAGGAAGTCAGAAGACGTGATCTTTACAGAGATTAATTATAATTGACAGAAATTTTTGTATTTTCAAAAATTTCAATGTAAAACATACGAGAGAAAAGTGAAAAAATTGGGTCTTATAATATTTGTAAAATATCAAGATAAGTGATAGTGATAGAGAAGATGCGTTTTAAAAAATAGTTAGTCTATGGCTGAATTAAAAATTGAAGGAAGTATATCTTTCTATTCCCCCATTTTCTAAGATCTGCATTTTAAAACCCCTTCCTTGTCTTGTTTCCTCAACATATACACATGAAACTTATATTGGGATAACTGTACATAATCTTGTTAAAGGCAAAGCCTTTTTAATTTAAAAAAAATAACAATTAAAAAATATTTTTATGCGTTAATTGCACAATAAACATAAAATAAAAACGAGGATGAAACCATTTAAAAGTAGAAAACACATTTACAATTTTGGAGCATCAGCAAGACTAACTAATTGAGTTACAGAATGGATGCATCAATATGGGGTTTATTCCAGGTTTATTCACGCGCAATTTCTAGACGGACTGGAGGACAGACGGAAATATATACATTTAATAATTTTAGAGTAGCTACAAACCACAATTCTTAAAAATGTTCTAATAGTATTAGAACTTGCATTACAATGTAAGATTATTGACATAGACCAGACTTAAATAATTTCTCAAGACAATAGCATAAGTTACAATAGACCTGTTCAGCTTTCAATGTTTATCAATCTCTCCGGATTAAACTTAAGATCTCGTTTACCGCAAGAATGATTGGCAATGTTTCTAATGATAAATCTACTGAAAATGAAAACATGAAATATAAATATAATGAACAGGGCCGGGCTAATACAGTATTTAAATACATTACACATGGTGAACCAGAAAAAAAACCCGCTAAAATATCTTTATAAGAGAAACTGTCGGAATGCAAAAATAAAATGTTTGTTCTTGTTCGTTGCAAAAAAAGCCCATATTTTTTTTCTTTCTCCAAAAATGATTCTGTATGCTTATGTGTAATGTGAAATAACTTAATCCTAAAGTATAAAGTAGTAAGGTTTTTTTGTGTGAAGGTATTTTTTTCCGATTTAGTTGTACCTTTCCTATTTGTAAATATCTTATCTACACATACATCCTTAAAATATTGTGTGGTTATTATGTCAACATAAGTAAGAAGTCATAGGACTATGTGTCGCTATTATGTCAGCCATGACCATATTATACCAACACTATTTATTCAAAGTCAATATTTAAATATAAAAAAAAACCAGAAATGACATTACGATTCTGTCAGCTACGACCACTTTTTATTAGAGCCATTTGGTCGACATAAAAATATGACATTTCATATCTCCCTTGAATGTTACATCACATAAACAAATAAAACCCCTCCCACCATCTTGCACTTAATACAAGGAGTAATTAAATTTTATTTGGTTTATGGCAAAATAACTAAGTAAGTAAGAAAGTAGATAAATCACTAAAAGGATATTTGTATTTCAATGATGCAAATGATTTTAAAAATTTTAAATTTTCTACGTTATTGACAATGATTATTTTGTAATTTTGTTCTCCTTTTTCCTTGACATTGAGTTAATCATGAGAATACAAATTTTTCACAGCATCGAGGGCAGAAATATAAATGCTTAGCGCAGCCAACATTAATATTGAAAGTATTAGTGAAAAATTGGAACGTTTACCTTTTAATTTTTATGAATTAATATATAGCTTAAGGAATAGTTAGTAAATGGTCTTACATTAACTTTTTCAGAAATTAATTAATTTCCAAAACCTAACTTTACAAATGTAATTCAAGAAACTTAGGTATGCTTTTAAATTATCTAAAAAAAAGGATGCAAATACAAACTTTCAATTTAAGACTTTATTCTATTATAGAGATGTTTCTCTGGTAACAATATACCTAATCGACCTAGTAATCTGTATTTGAAAAATCAAAGGAATCGGATGATTATATCATGTAAAAAATTGCATTCAAAATGTCAAAAAATCATTTTAAAAAAGTTCCTACTTTCTAAATTGTACTTAACTGTTACAGGAATCGTCATGCAAAGTTTAAAATCTATCAAAGAATACTGATTTGCCTAAATTATCGACAAGGACTACAAGTTACAGACAGACAAGCAGTTAGACCGACCCTAAAAGTATAAAAACGTATAAAAAAGATGCAGTCAAAGTAAGTAAGAATGAACGTAGAGATGCATGGGAGGTCTACATACAGACCCTATATATTTAGAGTAGCTGCACTCCAAAAGAATTATGTAAATATTAATTCAAAATTATCTAAAAGTGGAAAACTATTATCTTGACCCTAATTTTATATCAATGATGGAAGTGAATCTTGTTATTTTTAGATTATGCTAGATTACAAGCAAATTTTATTCATTTACATGAAAATGAATATTTTTGATTCAAATAAATATTCATTTGTTTTATTTGCCGGGTGGAAACATAAAAAGAAAGGAGGGGAGGTAACTAAAAGAAAGCTCGCTTCCTCCACCCTGACCCCACCCCACCCCATGTCACCCTACACTGCATTTTTCTCTTCCCTCTCACGACATTCTCCTTCCCTCCCGCGGTATGGTTAGATAGATATATTCCTCTTTCGCAATATCCCCAAATTAATCTCCCCATTTTATTGATTGAGAGAAGAGGGTTGTGTGTCGGGGAAGTGTGTATTTTGGTTCCTACCCTATTGCCTTCCTAACAAGTTAATCCAGAACAACAACTCTTTATTTCCCCCCCTTCTTTATTTTTTAGAAGCGGCCGCTGTTTTATTGCAGACAACCCTCTCCCCATCCTCATTCTTCTTTCCTTTCCCTCACTAAATGCTGCAGATCCGCACTGAATAGGATTTTACATCATTCAATTCTTCCAAATCCAACATTGTTCAACAACAAGAGGAGTCGCTGCCGTCTCGTCTGCCATACACTATACTGTGAACAGTCCTCGTCAGTTCTTGTTGCGTGCGGCTTGTATTCAGCGTCAAGTTAGTCAACACCACTCCCGACGGTGTTATTAGTGACAGCTTCAGTTGTGTCTAGAATTATAAGTTAGTTATTGATAATTAATAACAATGGTGACACCGGTCAAAAGAGTTCCAATACACCTTCAAAGTGCTCAAAACCGTATACTTATCAAGGTAATAATTTATTTCTTATTCATTACTTATAACCCAAGTATGTACAAGAAATTAAAAATTATCCTTATAATTTTTAACTGATTTTGTGATAAAATTATTGTGTTGACCTCGTAATCAAAAATCATTACCTGCATTTGATTGTAAACAAATTTGCATTAGCTTATCAAAAGCAGGTCTATTGAATTTAAATTTATATCTTTATTTACGTTTGACTTTTTCACCCTTTTCTCTGTTTCTATGATAACTAATTTACAAAAATTCTATTGATAATTCTAAAAATATTACTAGTTACAGGGATCTGAAAATTAAGTTTTATTCTTGATTGTTTTGTATTTTATGTAGCGTTGTAAATAATTTTATATTATTTATTTAACTTTAATCTAAACACAGATAAAAAGTTTTTTTTATATTTTATTTTGTTACTTAAATTGTTATTTGACATCTCATAGTTTAAATATTTAAGAATGGGACAGTCATCAACGCTGACGGCGAACAGCAGGCGGACGTCTACATCGAAGATTCTACTGTCCGCATGGTCGGCAATCATCTCATCATACCTGGTGGTACCAGAGTTATAGACGCAACTGGCAAGTACATCTTCCCTGGAGGTGTCGATATCAATGTTCATCTCCAGCGTCCTGGGTATGGAACCCAGACCATTGATGATTTCTATCAGGGGAGTAAAGCAGCCCTTGCTGGCGGTACCACCATGATCATGGATATGGTTGTACCTGGACAGTCAGAATCTCCCATGGAGGCATTTGCCAAGTGGAGGAAGTGGGCGGATGATAAAGTGTGTTGTGATTATGCTCTGAAAATGCAAATATCAGGTAAAACTTTAAAACATGTACAGACGAATAGTTAATGATAACTTTTTTTTGTGTTTTTGTTTTGTCGAAAGACGTCACAATTGAAACACAAGTTTTTTTGGTAATATTGTCCTTCTTTTACTTTCTGTTTAGTCTTAGGATATTTTGCAAAGGGGCAGAGAAAAAAAAAAGCTTTAAGATTAAAAAAATTGAATGATGACAATAATGAAGAGAAGATGCAAATACAAACAGACGGACAAATATAAAATAACAATTATAGAGTAGCAAACCTTAAAGAAAAAGAATAATACATAGAATCCTGAAAGAATTTGCAGGAAAATTGCTAATATAAAGCATACTTATTGTTGTCGAAATTGTATTGTTAGATTATGGAGCAGCTTTGCCTTCTAAATATCACCTAATTGTTACTGAAATCACAAAGCCAACATTGAATTTCTTACAATTCTTACATTTTTAATTATCGATTAGAGCTATCTTTTATAGACGGATGTTTGGGACGACCCTAAGTTTAGAAAAGCTTCACTTTTGAAAAATTGTCAATTGAATGTGGGTTAAATTAAAATTGTATTGTGGTCAGCTTTTTATTATGACCTCGCCATACTGTGGTCACACCACGGATACACAGATATTGAATTCAAAATTAAAAAATCTTTGATGGATACACCAATTCTACTTTTACTTTTTAAGAGGATGTGAAAACTTTTTTCATTGTCAAATAACTATTAAGTGTAGCTGTTTCCAATATTTTGAGTATATAATATATCTTTTTAGTCTATACTGCCCAAAATACCTACCTTTCTTTTAATTTTGATATAAGATTACAATTGTTTTTTTTTAAACAAGGTGTTTATGCATTTTGTACACAATAGCATAAAACCTTCCTGGTTTTTGAAAGAAGCGCCCTAAAAAATGTTGAACCATTGCATCGGTCATGCTCTATTACAAAATATTAGTAACTTACTTTAGCACGAAGAATTAAGTAAAACAGTTTAAAAATTCGTGTTTTTAAACCATCTGTAATCCAAGTTAATAGTACTGTACTCCTTAATAAAAGATATTTTATAGAAACTTTCAATGAGATGAATTTATCAAAATTTAAGTATTTTATCTGGTTATGATTTTTAATAGTTTGATTATTAAGCTTTAATGCAAAGAAAATGTGATGTGACTTCTTTTGGAATAGCAGTTTTAAACAATGCCACAAGAAAATATCAAATTTCTAACAATTCACGCTATTAAAATACCAATTTTTATTTTAAATAAATTCGCTTATCCATAATAATACACGAAGAAAATAAATGTTTTGATTATCTAAAGAAGGACTGTGGTGCCTTAATTTCCAAAGAAATGATTGGCCAAATGGCATTCAAATAAAACGTGACAAGACCAAATTCACACTTTTAATTAACGAATACATCACAACTAAAATGATTTGGATAATCTTTAATACTATTACTCTTTTTGCTTTAAATTTAAATTTTAAATGATAAAACTATAAAATATTAGTATGTTTACTCTCATGGGATCATGGAGAATTTAGAACTATCATGCTCCTCAACCAATTATGCGAAGAGAAAGAAACAATTTTAGTTAATATGGTTTTAAAAATGTTAGTAGTTATGACATTGAATTTTTATTTTAGCATTATCTTTTACAGTTCTTAGCTTGCATAAATTATAGCTAATAGAAAGTATATTTTTATTTTACAGTGTTGTAATGTTTTTATACCAAATTATATCCCCTGTTCTAATGTTTATACGCCTATTGGTCATCTTTGTCCTTGTTAACTGAAATAAAATGAATGTGTTTTGAACAAACGTTTCAATATAATTTGTGTATTCAGAACAATTAAATTACAGCAAACACAATTACACGCAATTTTAACTAGTGTAGTTACTCTATAAATAGGACTTGCCATTTTTTCCATTCGGCTTCCACAATCAAATTCTTTGGTGAAACGTTTTTTTCTCTCTGATGCTATTCCCCTATCAAAAGATGACGTATGTAGTTATAGTTTTAGTATATTGTCGATATTATGGTAGCCAGGATTAAGTCTATATAGTTGATATAAATATACATATATGCCGTAAGCATACCAAAATTTTTTTGGCATTATAAGATGGGGGGTGGGGGGGGGGGCGTGGGCTAATATTATACTTAATGACTAAATCGCATCTATAACTCACAATGCCCATCTGTCAACGCTGCTCAGCTATGTTAGGTTCGACCTGGTGGTTGCCACCAGTTCTTCGACAGTCTTTAGCACTACGTACTAATTGTAGAGAGGATTTGCAACCCAGAGATGGGAATGAAAACTTTAAGAAAAAGACATTATATATCAAAATATCATTTTTTGTCAAAATTGAAAAGAAAATTTTTGCAGACAGATCTTTTGTTTACTTTTTGTTACGTACTAGATACGGGCGACGGAACTTTAGACGAATTTATTCGACGATATAATTTTTAGAAAGCTAACTTTATAAAAAGAATTTTACAACTAACTTAATATATGTTTTGTTATATGCTTCAAATTATTCGAGGGAAATTGTTTTTACACGAATTAATTTACCCAGGAAAAGCTTAATCCTTAAATATGTGACAATATATAGCTGACTCATTATACGAACGAAATTAAAAAATTATGTCCATACATAACAAAATGTGTAGACAATTTCAACCAATGAGATCTCTTGTATGTTCCTTTAGTATTCTCATATTGGTGGAATCAGAAAGTATGATTCTTGAGTAACTCTATTCTTTAAGGTTTAAATAGAAGTTTTATACGTCGAAGTGACTTGAAAATTGTCATATCTTTGTCATATAAAAAATATGACAAATCTTATTTCCATTTGTCTTAAAGGACGCCTGCAAGAAATACCACGCTTTAACTGCTGAAAGACTGCAACAAGTAGACCCAATACCCCAAATTTAAAGCCTTCAGCTTCAATAACAAAAAAGTTCTAGGCATTTCAAAATAGCATTTTATGTACAATGAAATTTTTGAAAGATTTCCAATGTTTATAAAAGAAAAAACAATATTAAATTACGTCGCCTAGGCACAAAATTATAACCTTATCTTTGTCAGAAACTTAGATTGCCTGTAACTGATTACATTTTTACAATAAAAACACCAC
>LS051517.1:23054-37220 GCA_900241095.1 Acartia tonsa | reverse complement strand
AATTTTCAAATCTAATTTTCTCAAAAAGCCCCCGCTGAAATATTTTGGTTTTACCTGGAATCATCATGGTTTTATGTATATTTTCACCATACATAGGTCCCAGGGCTCGGCACTTACTTTTGTCTTGATTCAATTCTAGCCCACAGTGAAATACCTATCTTCTCAAGTATAAGTCCAAACCAATTTTAAAAACCAAATCTAAACTTTCTAAGCAATAAACTAGGATGATCAAGCATGTAGACCGTTGTTAAGGAGGATGGGACCCTCCAAATTTTGCTTGGGTGATGAAAACACCATTCTTCGGTACTCCACTGCATTAATGTCTTTTCCCTCTTTAATATTGAAATGTTCAGGTTTTTTAATGTTATTTTTCTCTTCAATAGTATCGAATCAGCTCTATCTTTTAGCTACAATTTAGGTGTAGAGAATACACATAAAGAAAAAAGGAAAAAGAAAAATAGAGCTCGTTGCTAACAGCAGAATCGTCTATTCTCACATAAAAAATATTCATTCCTGAACAAAAAACTGGATAGGAATACCCCATTGTTAAAAATCACAAAACCTTTACACGTCAATATGTATTAGTAACTTTCTTCTACACCATGACCGACTAACTGACGGAACAAGTAAGTTGCTTACTGGTTTTTTTGATAAGGGGAGTCATCACAAAAAATAAATAGTAGTCGAGAAAAACCAGGGATTCAAAGGGATAAGACACATCCCAATGATGATACACAAAATTAATCCTTGTGTAGATAACAATTAGTGGTTAGAACATTTGTACATTCAACTTAATAAACCGATCAAAAAAATTCAATAAAAGTCTCCAAGTTGTTTAGCCAACGAATAATAAAACGTTATTATAAAACTTTAGGGACTAGTGCATTAAACAGCTCATTGTCCCCTCCCTCCCTGCTGTAAACGGAGCGACAGACACAGTAAATTATAGAGTAGCTCCGCTGCTAAAATCAGAATGGATTGAAAAAAATGAGTAGGATATATTATCTAATGTCCAAAGTGAAGGCACTTTTTATTAATGAATTTTAAATGTCAATGAACGGTTTAGAGGTTTGTTATTTAGCAATGAAAGAGACACTATGCCAATACATTTTTGATAAGAACACTCTCAATTGTAAAATTATATCTTCCATTCTGTTGACTATTTTGATTATGGGGGAAGGGGTTATTTTCATTTCTATGGAAAAGAAGTTTATATCTTTACTACACATAATATGACAACATTTTCTTATTCGTTCACTAAAAAACTTTATGCACTTCCATTGAGTCTTGATTTGTTGGTTTCAAGCTAGAAATAATCAGATTTTTAAATTAATAATTTTAATCTACAGAAGAGGAAACATTTAGAGGGAATGTATGTCAATTGATCGTCCATTGCCTTATACTCTAAGATCCCTGGGGAGAAGCCACTATAACTAAGTGTAAATAGTAAATACAAGGCAAAATAATAAGACTTTAGGCTTGTATTTGCAATTTTGTAATAGATCTTTAGTTGAAAGAATGGGCTGATTCGCAAAGTCATGCAAAAACATATAGAACAACTACTTGCACTTTAACTATACCAACTAACATAGGCGGTCACAGGGGGATAGGGCGGCAGTTGGTTACCCCATACCACACAAAGGCTACCCCAAAGAAGCATTAGAATCAGGGTTGTCATATTGGGCATTTTTTTCGAAAAGGCCGCCCAATTGCCCAAAAGGGTTTTGGGCACCCTTTGGGGCAAATGTCATAAAGCATATAAAATAGTCTAAAACCATTCAGAGACTTAATATTAGTAATAAAAAAGCCTAAAACCATCTCAGGACCTATAAAAGCTCCACTGGAAAGGAGAATCATATCAGTTCAGCGGTTAGCGAAAAAAATCTCTAATTACAAAAAAGCTTACTAATTTATATAATAGTTAATATCGCCCAAAAAATAGGCCCGCCCACCCCCCGCCCCCCTTTTTCACCCCCAAAAACGCTAGGTGCCCAAAAGGACCAATAAAGGGCGGCCCAAAACCGCCCGCCTGATTTGACAACCCTGATTACAGTCAGGAAAAAACAGAGAAAGGAGGTTATCTAATTCTAGACCCACCCACCAAATAAAATGAGGTGCACGCCATTGGCTAACTTCACTTTAATTGCTAATCATGATGGATAACAATAATTAACAACCCCACAAAGTTGAACTATCTATAAATAAATATCACTATTATAACTTGGATCTTACACTAAATTTTCATTTTTCTACTACAGTGAAACGTTGACATGAATAACAGGTGATGTAACAAGAGTGTGGACAGTAACACGTTACCTTCTGCGAGGTGGAAAGGGTAAAATCAATGCATTGCTTATTGTCTTATCCCTTATGATGCCTGACATGAATAACAACAAAATAGTAAAAAAGACGTCGATTTATTTATCAGAATTTAAATAATAATAACATGTGTTTATTAAGAATTCAACATTATAACTTATTTATATTCAGGATGTTGACAATATACAAGATTTCAATACTCAAGCTAAGTTTTTGTTAAAAATGCAGTATAATATTCTACTATTTGTCTACATGAAGGTTAAAATTTATTTAATTTGCTTAAATTTACAAATAAATTAAAACGCCTGAGCATAAAATCTTGTATTTTTATTAAAATATTTGTTGGTATTTGATGTTAGCAGCTTCTTTAATGCAAGACCTGAAAAATAATTTTAATTAGAAAATCACATATGAACAATCTCCTCCCCGCTCAAAAAAGTCTTAAACCTGTCTGATAATATGAAGAAAAAAAACAGTAAATCCGTAGGTATACGAGATTTTAGCGTACGAACTGGCAGGCATTCTGTTATTCAATGCGGCACTTTCACCCACCCCCACCCCTCATCCCCATAGAACCCCATTTAAATTAATATAAACTTCTTTTTTAAATTCAGAAAGGACCTACTATAATGTGACTTACGATTAAGCTGTTCTTGGTGTGTAGACAAGCTTTCTAGATTTGATTACTGACCACTTGTGTCTCTTCATGTAGTAGGAACCAGCAATCAACACGGAATAGATCATCATACACTAAATAAATATTAAGATAGATAGATCAGGAATTATTGAATTATCAAGTCAACTGATGTGGAAATGTGTCTATAAAACTTTGGGTACCATCATCATTAATAGTCCTATATCCCCTCCCTTCCTGGATATCCCTAAATCTATTAAGAAGGATAGGAAAGATAGAAAATATAATAAAAATTATATTATGAAAGGAAACAGGGTAGAAAGAAAGATGAATAGCAAGAATAGTTATTTACCGCATCGTATCATTTACAGCTTTCCCTGGATATTAAAATGAAAAAAAATAAGCTTAAAAACAGTTTTGTTAACCACGTGGAGAATTGTCTGTACTACGAAGCTATAAATGATTTTTCAGTATGGCTGAGGACCAGTTCTAATCCAGCGGATATTAATCGAAGCCACACTGAAAAATAATTTAAAACAAAAATTACCTTGACAGCAAATCTCTTCCTAATATCGTGCTCTGGTGAACCAGCCCAGGTGAGGAAGGTACACACGTCCTTGGCTACTTGACTCTACAATAAATGAACAAACATTAACAATTGTAGAGCGACAGCACTTTCAATGTATACATAATAAAAATTTTAATAACAATATTACTCGGGGGAAATCTTAACAAAAAATATGTTACTGTATTGTTCATTTGTTCAAGAGGATGTTCTTACATACTAAGTCAAAAATTTTTAGTTTAAATATTTTGTATGATTGTCCTAGGAATCATATGAATTTAATTTGTCTAAGTAAAATCTATTTAAAAATAGCTTTAGATTTATATGTTTAAAATGGACGTATTGACATCTAGATATGATTATACATTTATTTAATGTTTCATAATTCATAATGCAAGGCTTGGAATTGATGGAACATTTATATGCTAGAATCAATATCTACATGAAAAGTAAGAGTACGGGGATTTTTTTGTTGGACTTGACAAGTCTGATGTGTTACCTGGGTAGCAGGGGTGCCATCATCATACTCAACAATCTCGTTGTAGATGGGGGGACCCATACCGATAGCTCCGCCAGGGAAGTAAGGGTTGAAGTGCTGGCCTTCTCTGAAAACAAATGAGAAAATTACGTACTTCCAAGAATGACAACTTCAGTGAGTTGCAAAGCTTATGGTAATAATAAAATATAGAAAGTCTAGATTCTCAATCTCTGAATTAGGCTAATAGGAATACAGCGAATGAACAATCTGACCAAATAAATGGTTAGAAAGTGTAAACTTTTAAAATTTTATACGAAAGGGAAGTTATTTTATTCCTATATTAAGTCAGCTATAAATACTCCAGTTTTAGAAGATAAAACTTTAAAAAGGGACTATGCACGAACAAGAGCAAGTAATTCTAAGCACCTTCCAGCAGTGATTCTATTTTTTTGTTGAATATATTAGAGTTATTTTTGATATAGTTATACCAACTAAAGTAATTCAAGTTTTACCATGGTTTTTGTGAATGAAACTTTGAAATAATAAGCAGTTTTTGACGAAATGTTTTGTTGAGTTCAAAGGGTTCTAATAAAATAACACACCATAACATAATCAAATGCTGTAAATTACGAAAGTACACTAATAAAGCTGGTTAAACATTACAAGTTACCTTCCTTAAATAAATAAACATTTTTCATTGAAAAGAGTTACTTTTATGTCACAGCAGTTTGAGCTCAACAAAACATTTGATGAAATTTAGTCAAAAAATGCCTAACATTTCAAAGTTTTTTCATGAGACCATGGTGAAACTTAATGTTTAAAATCACTTGCTCTCGTTCGTGCATAGTTTCCTTTGTCGCTCCAATTATTACATTGAATCATTTGTGACCATTATAAATCAATTTCATTAAATAAAAGCGTAATTGACAGAAAAACTGATTTATAAGTAGATGATTGATAAAGAGCTTGATACAAAACTTAAAGAAAAAGTTTAAATAGTTTGTTTACCTGAGGTCGATACCAGCTGGGGGGTCACAGTAGCCATTCAACAAATGGTAAATATAATCTTCTCCTCCGTGTCTAGACAGATAGATTGTCAAATAGACGAATACATAGATAAATAGACTAATAGAAATGGATGTAGATTGTAAAATATACGTTGATATATGACAGGAGAATTTTTTTTTGTCAATTTAGGATGCAATATCCCCTTGCATTTATTGGTCGGGCCGTTCATCCAATAGGAGGGGAGTCGATAGGGGTAAAAGAGGGGGACGGGGGATCGTTATTTTAGCCCGCTACAGAGCTCACTTTATTATAAAACATGAAAAGCTGGTGTAAGATCCAAGTAATAATAAATCCATTTAAATAGATACACAAAAATAAAAAAAATGGATGGTGCTTTCACTCATCAACTAAATTATCTTCGACAAAAAGAAAGACTTTTTTAACACATACGTAGGGCTCTTACCCTAAAGGGACAAAAAGGGTAATATCCATACGGGGACCTTTTTACCTAGCTAAACTAACCTAATATTAGAATAATAAATACTCGTTTTTGTGGGCAAAATACTAAATGAGAGTGAATAAGATAGGGAAAGAATACAATCTGTTTATCTAAACTATTAGCTAGCCTACTTATGATAGATAAATGTAAATACCTTGGTAGCTAGATATCTGGCTACCTATTTTTAGATCTTTCTTATGTGTATACCTGGCAAGGGTGATGAATGATAGATCTGGAGGGATAGCGCCATTGTTGGCGGCTGCGGCGGCCGCGTCGTTGGCGAATGGCTTGGGGAAATAGTCAGATAGCTTGCCAGGGCGCTCAAACATTTCACCTAATACAACATATAATTTTTGACTGTTTTACGTACCACAAAGAGATTTGTAAACTTATGGAGAGACCATGCCAATATTGTAAATGCTATTTCTTAGCCGAATAATTAAGCTAACTGACAAAAAATAACTTTAATACCTACATAGCCAGGCAGTCAGATGTAGAAAAGAATGACGACTACAGAAATATGACTCAGGAGGTAGAAAATGGAAAAATGTTTTAGTAGGTGCTCTTTATTCTATTAAATTTACCCCTCCCACATACTTTTATACTTTAGCAAGGGATACAATGCAGAATATACACCCCTGGGCTAATACTAAATAAAAACTACCCACCGGCCTCATTAGGTCCATCCATAACCTGGAACTCCTCAGCAATTTCCTTAGCCTCCTCCTCTGTGTGTGAGACTCCGACCAGGTTACGGAAGGCCAGGAACCTCATGGAGTGACAGGCAGCGCACACCTGCTTGTACACCTGCACAAGTAAAACATTAATTCAGCATCCAAAATGGTTTTGTTTTTAGCTGTTAAGATTTTTACTTATTTTGGGACAGTTGTATGTTACTCTGTCTATCTTTGATTGTATGTCTGTCTTTAATCTGTTCAACTATTGTTTATTAACCACTAACGGTTGCACTCCTAACATCAAGGGATCTTCTATAATCGAATAGGTATGGAAGGTTAGAAATGTAGCCTAAAACTATACCCAGACTTTTTATAAAAAAAAATGTAATAGCTTAAGACCATGCTGGGACCTATAAGAAGTTTTACTGTAAAGAAGAAACATATCGGTTCAGCGTTTAGCGAGATTCTTCGCTATAGGCAAAAAAAACTTTCTAATTTATATAATAGGATATTAATTTATATTTGTCTTTTACTTTATATTTCATCTTTGCGTGGTATAACCGTATACGGTCTTATCTTAGTCGTTATGTCTCAGATAGTTAATTCAACCTCTGCTCAAATTATGTGCTTCGCTTTCACCGAATTTATTATTTTTTATTTAAAAAATATGCAAAACTTACGGAATAGCCTCTACGGATGCTGGCGTGGTCCAAAGAGTTGAACCAACCATTGTGGGACCAGGGCAGGTGGGGGGCATGCAGGGTTAGGTCAGCCTTTACCTCCTAGATAGATACACACATTGATAAGGGGAATCTACTTTAATTCATAGAATTATCATATCTAATATACAAAAAGAAAAAAACAAATTTTCCTTCGAGTTATCAAAGAGTAACACTAATCTAAAGGTAAATGATTTTTTGTTTAGGGAATCTTCCAAGACAATTTCAGACTCCTAACTACATTTATTACATTACAGTAGGTAAGTAAAACTTATTATTGACTTGAAGTCGGGCAAAAGGAGTTTACTTTTCTAATTTGTTTCAAAATAACGGAGGGACTGTCAATTGTAATCGTAAAGAAGAATTGTTAAAAATAACAATGTGCTGACCTGATCCAGCTTATAGGCTACTGCACCGCCGACACCAGTGCACATGCCGAGGGCGGTCAATGCCGCCTTTTTGCCGGCTGACATGGCGGCTAAACCGGACATTTTAATCAGACTAAAAACACTTCACTCAATCTGAAATTTTTTATATTTATAGTTTTATTTCTTTTATAAATGCAAGTTATCAATTCTTCTCTAAAAATCTGCCTATGTTGTTGAATAAGAAGCAAACTGTTTCCTCAAATCTTAACACAGTGCAGCGTATAAACCCCGTATAACGACGGTAAATTAAATTTCATTAGTCTTAGCCACAAAAACTTTGTAAAATCGATGAAATACATCCAAGATAACTAGGAAGGTAGGTAATTAAAAATATTTTTAGAGTTGTGGTTTTAGAGGTCTGTTTTTCACTAATAAATATAGGGGAGGATATTACCCAAAAAATAACCCCCCACACCCACACACACCCTAACATACACACAAATCAATTTCTTCAATAATTAATATATCACAGATTTAATAATAAATTAATCAAAATAATTTTTTTTTCATTGAAAAAGATTGAATAAATTTGGAACAATTTTCGTCAATTAAAAATCAGGAACAGAGATATGATAGAAAATTTAAGCAATAACAACCAGTTTTTCTTTCTTATTAATTGGGAGCAAAAAACAAACAAATATTGCCAATCTTTAATTGAGCCTGTAATTGAATTTATAGATGTAAAAATTGAAATATATGTTAATATGAACTTAACCACTAAAAAAGATTAGGTATAACCGTTGAAATATTAATGATGCATTACATGATTAAAATCAGGAGAATTCTTTAGCTTTTCCCGTTTCTTGTTGGGGGAGAATTGTTCCAAAACAACTTTTTAGTGCTTATTTTAGGTAAGGATAATTCTTTCCTATAGCCATACCACTAGGGATCAGCAGGCAAACAACAACTTTTTACCAGTCTCATAGTTCTCACCAGATAGCAGAAATTCTGTTTAATATTATTTTCTCATTTACTCTTCACATAAACGTTGTTTTGGCAGGGCGCGACATGGAGGTTTATAAATCTATCCTTCATATCATAACCTACGTTGTATTTTGTCCACATACATAAGAACACTGATGTCAATACAACAACAATTCTAAAATCTCAACTATGAATGTATCTCATATTTAATACAACAATACTTTTCTCTAAAATATGGTTGAATCTCATCTCTATACATAAGAAAAAAATATTGAAGTTAAAACAAGAACAGAAGCATTATTAGTATGATATTACAACTGACAGCACTAACAGGTCAACAAATTATCTTCCTTGTAAATAAAGGATGGTTAGAATGAGAAAATAATCCTTCCTTGTGGCTAGAACATACAGATAAAGCATGTTTGCTCCCAGGGACCCAATATTTATCAGATTTGATATTCCGTGCATCACTCCAAACCTCATGCGGTTCTTGGATATTAACTCTCGATTTTCTGTCTTCTCTGACTGTCTAGATAGATAGATGGTTAGATAGCAAGATTCATAATAAGATAGATAAGTAAAAAATATTAAAAGGTATGTAATGTATATTAAAACGGATATAAATGAATGTAAGTTAAAGTAAAGATGATTACATCTCAGTTATAAAAATAATATCGATCATATTTAAAGAATTACTTGAACACCGTTGTACCCCTTTTGAAAAACCCTATGCATTGCACCACACCCTTCAATTTTATTACCTTAAAAGGAACATGTATTCCGTAGTTTTTGGAAAAATGAGGAAAGAATTTAGAATGTGAACTGCCAAGCTTCCGACCAGTAGCCACGTACATATATCTGACCTGAAAATTGCATAAAGATAAAACATTTTTAGAAACTACTGGGTAAACAACAAGTGTACATCATTCCTTGCCATCCTTTAGTTACATACATAAAATCTCTATACACAAGAGAAAACGAAAAGACTTCTTTTATTTAAGACTCGACAACTAATACTAAATGCGTTTGTAAGAAAATGTGAGTTGGTATTCTTGTATCTCATCCCTATACAAGAGTGGGATTATATTTAAGACAGGAGCAAGACTTGCTGTTTGAATGCGAATGATTTCTTAGTTGCAACTCATCCCTACAGAATATTTTACAAAAAATACAATACTTACTGAGTGTGTGCCAAATGATATGTTGTTAGTCCGACTATTCCAGTGCTCATACATAACAACCCAAATTTGGGAAATAAAACAGCCTAAAAACATGCTATTATATATTCATTTGAAGCGAAAAAATATAAAAAGCGGATAATTACGATAACTCTAAAACAATAAATGATTAGAAAATCTATATAGGTAATGATAACTAATACTGAGCAGAAAAGGCTTAGATATACTAAACTACCACAAAATTGCATCGTAATAAGTTGTGTTTGGTAATGACCTATGATTTGGTTACGGCATGAACTCAATCAGCTGTTATCTCTTATTTTTATTGAGTGAATAACACCCCCCCCCAATTAAATTTGACGATGGACTTTTCTGTAAGTGTGTAGATCCTCAGTCTGTCTGTACTTATTCATAAGTTTGTATGTTCTTCGTCTGTCTGTACGTACCTGCAAGTTACCAAAAGCAGTTTTCTCCAGATTCGCAAACATGGCTGGCCCACCCACAAATGCAACATAAATCTTAACAAACAAAGACTCAGGTTCATATAAGTAGAGCAGCAACAATTACACATACATAGATATATCTATTATTCAACATTGGCCATTGGGTTTTGATTTATCTTGTAACATGGAAAACATGCCATTATGATTTGGGTGCTCTGCTATTTCTTTTAATTATCATTTAACGATCTAATGCCATTATGATTTGGGTGCTCTGCTGTTTCTTTTAATTATCATTTAACGATCTAATTTTTTAGTAATTTCCCTAGGTAGACAGATCTTGCATAAAATAGTGTAGGGCTCGCCATAGCACTATAATTGTACCTAACTGTTATAGAAGAATCATCATGCAAAGCTTGAAATCGATAGGACAATTATAACATGTCTAAATTAAAGAAAAGAGTCAATCCGGATGTACAGATAGACCTACCCTGATTATAAAAAAGCTTCGATTTTGAACATTATTACCTGAGATCCTAATTGAGTAGAAAGAGCAATAAGATTTGTGGCTGCAAGTCCAGTTCCACTAGAATTGAATAGGTAGTTATTTGTCGCATCGTATTATAATCATCTATCCGCTTTTATCAGTATTGCTGAGAACCGGTTGTAATCCACCAAATATTAATCGGTTTCGAAACGATACCTACTGGAATTTTATTATTACATGCTAAGATATACGTATGTAAGGCTTGTCTGTTCTCTTGTATGTCCATTGCACCGACTCAGAATTGCCACTTTTTAAAAAATTCAATGGGCGCGCTATTCCAACCCATTACTTTTATGATATAATGACCATTGATACCAAATAAATGTTCTAGTAGCTTTTTTTCAGCAATATGTCAATTTCGATTTTCATGAAAAAGGGGAAAGGTCCCTACTGGGGGCGAATTTTTTTTTTCTCTATCAAAGCATGGCTTTATATACCTTCCTGAATTCGTCTTGAAGAGTAGATTAAGGATCGAAAAACAATTTTTAAAAAATATTGACCCTGGCAAAAGTTATCCTCAAATAACTGATTTTGCTAAAATGGCCAAAATTGTCAGTCTTTTGAGGATAACTTTTATGATGGAGGCTTATTTTGAAAATATTTTATTACGGGTATCTCTTCTCTATACATAAGAACTCTGTAATCAAGACACTAGAGTAAAACACTAGAGAGGGAAGGGGTTAAATGTCTGTCTCTCCATCGCAATTATTGACCTTGTGCCGATTCTCAATTGAGACTTTGAAAATCAACTAATAGTGTCGGGAATATTAACACAGCAAGTACTAGAAAACAATTTGCTAGCAGACAAAAAAGATCATTGGAAAAGGGAGGGAGAAAGTTATCTATATATACATCTATGTTGTAGATCTGTTATCAAGACGAAAATATAATTTCACAAATCTACCTATCTATATACCATCCTATCTACTATCTATCTACCATCTACCTACCATCTATCTACTAACCTTAAATGTGTAAGAGCAGGTATTGAAGCAAGGGAAGCAGTGACTGTTAGTCCGGCATGTGTTAAGTTGCTTTGCCTGCGTAACCAGCCAAAAACAGACTGTACAAAACTTGTCATTTTCTCTGTAGATTTTCTGAAAATTTTAAATTCTATACAATTTTATAAAAACAACCTTAAAGCCCAAAAACAAATGGATGGCATACCCATCTTCCATGAAAATTCAATTAAGAAATTGTGCCTTAGATAGATGATAAATATTGAAGAAAGATAGAAAGTGCTGCTAAATGTAAAAACAATGATAGCTATTAATGACTGAATTTCATCCAAGAATTTCAGGGAAGAAAAAATATATAATTCAGAGTCCAATAACTGCAAGTAATAACATTATACAGAACATAAGAATTAATAAAATATAGTATAAAAATATAAATACTGTAACATTAGATCTATCAAAATTAAACTTAAAATACCTAGGTATAAAATAAGCATCAGTCTTATAATTACAATCTCATTTTATAAAAAGGGACAATTTTATAGAGACCTCGTAATCTAGATAAAGAGCAACTTAATCGACTTCAAGACAATACCCCTCGGAGGCCCCTGAATTAAATCAGACTTTTGTAAACTGATCATGTGTTTTTGTTCGCCGTTGAAGCGCCACTCCTCTTGACCCTCCTGCCCCTCGCCTGCGCCCCCCACGACCTCCCCCAACTTCGTCGGGATCAACAATACCGTTCTGCTTGTTCTCGCGTTCTTTCCTAGACCAAAACAAGAATAGTTTTCATGAAAACTGATGCCTTTTTGAAATGAAAAAAAAAAGATTACTTTCCTTCAATTCAAAGACATAGAACTATATTGCCCTGTAAAATCGTCTCAATATTAATAAAAACCAACCAAAAATGAAAAATTCTTCTAGCCCTATTTAACCAAAGAAAGATTTTTTTGCTCACTAACTTGCTTGGACAGACTTTCAAAAAGGCACAAAAAATCAATTTAAAGTAACTTGATAATTAAATTATCCCTGCTACAACTTTCAAGTAATCTTAGCATCCAGTATGATGGATTAAGATGAAGACAAATGCCAAACACAGGCCAGGGAAATAAACGTATGTAATTCATATTTCTAGGTTTCATAAATAGGAAGGATAAAATGATGACATGACCTGTCAATAAATACATAGGTTAGATAACTTATGCATAAAAATTATCTGACTCTACGAAAGCTCTATATTATAACTGAAGTTATGAGTTAATCTTAATAATACTGCGCTTTTATAGATTACCTAATCCATCTTAATATTTACTGCTAGCTTGCTGTTATTGCACCACTTTTAACAAAATAGTCCCTAACTTTTTAATCAAACCTTTGCTGGAACTCTTTCATGGTGCTGGCAGTAAAATCCACTCTGTTTAATCTTTCTATAGCTTCATCTCTCTCCCGACTTACATACCTTGCAATTTAGTTTTTAGTTAATTTAAGCAGAATCTAACAGTTTGTTTTATAAATTAATAAAAGCCATGGTTCAACTCTTTAAGTATCATTACCTGGATAGGCTAATAAGCAATAAAACAAAGTCAATGAACGCCATTTTAGTAGGTAGTGGACAGACTATTATACTTAAAAATTTCCTACGTACATAAATATTTAAATATTTGTTCTATTAAATAGTTATATTGTTTAGGTAAATACAGCGCGCGCTAGTTAAAACCTGGAGATTTAGCAAAATTAACTTATTTCGCTATTTCTTTCTGTTAAAAACATTCTTATAAAAAAACCTTAGGTATATTTGATATACTTAATTTTTTTAATTAACTAACAATTTTAGAAAGTTTATTGAGATATTCGCAGGATTACAGCTCCCAGCAATTTAAAGTTCTATTTTTCAACGCTTAAGAAGTACGTATAAGAGAATATGGTTATAAAAAGCGAATAAAGTATTAAAATATCAGACAACAAAACAAAAAATGACAGCTAAATGTCTCAATTAGATGGACGGAAATACTTATTATTTATAAAAAGCTGCCTTACTTTTAGTAAAATACTAAATATATATTAATGTCATATGCATTTGATGAAAAGTACGTTTTTCTAATATATAATTAAATATAGAATACTTTATATTCCAATAATAAAAATACTTTTTAAAATCACTTATAATAAAAACCGAAATTTAATTCAAAATCTTTCAGAAATAAGAGAAAACTGAAACTAAAACTAAAAGAATTTTAACTAAAACTGCCTCTTTCTCTAGTAAGTAGTCTGTCTGCCATATTACATTGTGATCAGCTGATTTGCATTCAAAAGTTTCACGATTACCCAAGTTAATCACGGGACGCGCTTTAAAACTTTTGTAATTTCGTAGATTTTATAACTTGAATTTTAAATATTTTATAGTAAATAATATGAGCCATTTTAAAAGAAATAGAGCTATTTTTCAAGTAATTAAAAAAAAATTAGTGCTTAAGTTATCATTGCTTATAAAAGTATTTTTTATTTTTCCCCCAAATGTCGTCTTTTCTGATGTAAAGATAAAAGTTATGAAAATCAAGGCATTAGGTCTTTATGTCAATTGCCTAACTTTCCTTTTTAAAAGCGAAGCTTTTCTATAATTAGGGTCGGTCCGTCCGTCCATCCGTCCGTCCGTCACGGATAGTTTTTTTTCGTTAATTTAGACATGTTAGAATTGTCCTATCGATTTCAAATTTTGCATGGTGATTCCTTTAGTAGTTAGGTACGAATTAGAAAGCGTAGCAACTCTATAATCATTACCAAAATGTCCGTACGT
>LS051516.1:27863-40508 GCA_900241095.1 Acartia tonsa | reverse complement strand
TTTTATTAAAAATTATATATTTTATTATAAATGGGAGTACATAATAATTTTATTTTTATTTAAGACAGGTAATTTAATTAAAGCAATAACGTAACAGTAAACATTAAATTTTAATACGTTTATTATTGAATTAAAACCATTATCAATTGAAGAATTTATATTGATAAATAGATAGATAAATGACCCCCAAAAAGGTTTTTTTTATGAATCATTGTCCACAAATCAATTCCTTTCAAGTTGACCTAATAATAAAAATAGGGCATTTATTTTACATTTTTTTATTTTCCTATCAGCGGATAAAAGTCTTTTTTAACAAACAATAAATATATTCATTATTATTTACTTATCTATTTATCTCTATAAGAAAAATTTTAGTTTTGGTCGTATAAAATTTGACTCTAATACATACTAAGGGGTATCTTTAGAAGATTTTGAAAAAAATATTGCAATTTACTATATGAAATAAATCATAAAATTAAATAAATTTGTAATTAACATTATTGATATTTAAACAATTATTGGTAGAAACTTTGTCTTGTCAGTAGAAAAAACATAACTGCCCCTATATTTTAATACCTCATAATACCTTTGGAACACTTTTTGTAATTTTGCTTAAGGTTGGAAGTACTCCGTGAGTTTGGGCCGAATTTTTTTTCTTCAAAATTTTAAATTGAGGGAGTTGGGTTCAGTGGTCAAGGAAAAGGTTTTAGTGAAAACACCTCTATTATGCTGTTTCTCTAAGGTTATTTAGTGTTCTGGAAATCACCTTAGGAGTACTGATTATAGAGATAAGGTTTCCAAAATAAGGGGGAGTTGAAATATTTCTACTGGCAAAAAAAGTAAACCTACCAATAATTTAGAATTAGGTACAAAGCAATTTAAAAATTCTAATCTTAGTATAATAATAATAATAAATATTTTTAGATTTTAATTTAAAACTGCCAAACAGCTTAGTATAAGCGATGAATTTTCTCAAATATTAATCTTTTTTTTTTAAATATGCATGAAATTGCAAATTATTTTATTACATCAAAATATTACATTCTCATAAAAATTTAATAAATTATATTTTTTTTTATTTTTAAAGTAAATTAGAAAAAACAACTAAATGTAAAAGAAAATAATAATAATTTGATTTGTTTATCAATTCTAAAATTAAACAAGGACGATGAAGTTTATTAGTAGCAATGCTATGGCTAGGCTAAATATAATTTTAAATTAAATTTTTGTGGATTTTTTCTTCTAGCAATCAAAAAATTTTTTAGCAGCTTGTTATACAAATGTATGCTATACAATTTAAAAATATAATCATATATGTCACAGACTGATGTTCACTAATAATTGAAGAGTAACTTTGCCTTTGAAAAATATAATCACTTCTATTTATACAACTATCATATTTTAAAGGGCACTGAATTAAAATTTACATTAAATCTAAAATTACAATTTACTGTCTAATGATATTAATATAAAGTGTTGCTAATACAATAAATACAGATAAAGCTGGTTGTCTGCTGGAGTTTGGCAGCCATTTCTGAGGGTCGTTTCCTAAAATAATATACCAAGTATTTATATGTATGAATTAAATTTAGATTATGATTATTTGAACCATGACTTTTAGATTAATAAAACATTTGTAATTTCAATATACAATTTTAGGTTAGGTTAGGTAAATGATTGCCCCGCATGGTTAGGAAATTGGCACTTTGTTTTCTTTCCGCTATACAGGCTTGTTTCATTAATTTTTTATAATGTTAGTTTGAAGGGCAAACTAGACATTAGAAATAAAGGTAGACAAATAAATATTTGTTTATGCATGTAAATTGTATAATATCTAAAAGATCCAAGAATATATTCTTTCAAACAAATAGTATTAGCTTTCGTCTATGTCAACCTTTTTCATAAAATCCAGAGGAGAAACCTTAGTTTACTATCAAATACATTTTTAATGTCTAATTAACAATAAGTAATTATTTAGATTAAATAACATTTTCCAGTATGGCTTTGAAACCTATTAATATCCGCAGGATTTGAAACGGTTCTCAGCCATACTGAAAAATCATTTATAGCATCGTATTACAGACAATTTTCACGATATCTAAAATAAAAACCTTAAGAATAGAACCAGCTTTGTTAGCCAGGACCTTTAGCCACTCAGGGCAAACAAAATTGGTTTTAATCTTATACCACTTACACTAAATACAATGAAACACTTACTAACAGTTTTATCCAAATTTAAGCAATAAAAATATAAATTTACCTCTGATGACATGAAGGTTTGTGGTCGCTGGTGTTCCTACACTGGGCTGGCATCTGGAAAATAAATTAAAATTAATTACAATCGACTATGATTTAAAAACAAAATAAAATAGAATTAAAACTAAAAGTTGTGGATAGCCATATATAAAGTACCATGATGTAACTCTGTCTGTGTGTGTGTACCGAAAGTTATTGCTAACCGCTAAACCGTTATTGTTCTTCTTTATAGTGAAGCTTCTTATATGTCCTGTAAGGTTTTTTGGGAGGGTACCACTAACCTCCCAATAATATGATGACCCCCTAACAAGTCTTTTTAAAATTAAAAGTGGAGGGTAGACTTTCCTAACGATAAAACGATATATTTATACCGTAAGCCCTTCTTGTTGTGTAACCATAATGTTAGATTTCTACCAAGAAAAATAAACCTTCTAGGTGACGCCATAAAAAAAGTTAATAAGCAAGAAACAGAGTGCAATTGAAAATATTTTACCTGTAAAGTCCGCTATCAGTTAGCCTTGCTCCCTGGACCAGAAGGTAGGATACGGTTACATCTCCCTTCTCTGTGATTTGACTAACACCTCCACGAGGGGAATCATAGCTGATAGACTGAAACAAAACAAATATGAATTATTTTGATATTTTTGGTAATTGCACATAAGTGAAATTAATAAATTTCGTTGAAACGTCAGAAAAAAAGTTAAGGAAGCGTAATAGATATAATATATCTAGATAAGCCATGGCCCCATTTTTCGTCAATCTTAAAAAGGGATTTTTGCAGACATAAACCACTGTTTATTTTTTCTTATGTACAAGGTCTATTCAAGAAATAGCGCGATGAATTTTTTTGGACAATATAATTTTAAGAAAGCTAACTTTATCCTAAGAAATTCAACTATTCATAACTATCTTATTATGTGGTTTGTCATGTGATTCACATTATACGAGGGAATAAATAATACACGATATAAATTACCTAAGAAAAGCTTTATCCTAGGAAAGGCAACAATTTTTAGCTGACTCATTATGCGTAAGAATTGAAAAAAATATGCCCTTACGTACTAAAATCTGTAAAATGTTTGAACCAATGACAGTCCTAAGATATACCGTCACTATTCTCCTATTGACCGATTTAGAAAATATGTCTTTAGATTATATCTATTGAAAGATTATAGTATGTACTTATTTACTAATATAAAAGGTCCTACGACAAACGCAGGAGTCCCAAACTTCGGAGTGGACAAACGTCGGAGTGAACACTTAACCTAACCTAACCTATTTTAAACCATCTTATAGGTTTTTTAAATGCCTAACCCCTGCGGGGAGCTTATTTGTTCGTTCATATCTTAACCTAACCTAATCTATATAGAAATACTTAATAAAATTAATATTTTAACACTAGTGCGTTTGTCCACTCCGACGTTTGGGACTCCTGCGTTTGTCCTGGAACCATATAAAAAATATGGAAAACAATTTACTTGGGACAAGATTGGTTACTTTCAAAGTTTTTGTTTTAGTTTGATTAAAATAAACCAAATAATGTTTAATTAATTCTGGCATAGTTTTCTTTTAGTCTAGTCAGATAATGACGTTTCCAAGGTTTATTTTTAGGTAAGATATAAACACTTGTAAACTTTAGCGTTTTATACCTTTCATGTTCAATTTTTTTCACTGGACTGATTTTTAAAAGTAGAAAATCTAGGTTTATTTTAAGCATGGATTCTTATTTACGGATCATTCTGATACTGTAACGAAGCTAATACATAATTAGCTTTGTCCGTCCGTCTGTCAGGAAGTAAGTCCGTAGCCCTATGAAGGAAATGCTATTTTTTCGACGGCTATTCCAGAAATGCTGAAAATATTTCTTGAAGCAATGAGCAATGAGCATCCACCATATAATTTACTTTGTCCAGCGGTTTGTCAGTTATGCAATAAATCATATAAATATTTTCATACTGTTTTTACTGTGAAATATCTTAAAAGGTTATAGCAAGAATTTTTTATTTTAGCGTACAATAAAAAAATTATTTACAAATAAGTAAATCTTGAATTGGATCATCAAGTAACTTTATTTGATGTATTATAGAAAAGATGACGATTGTTATAACCAATACAATGACGACATAACCAATTATTTTTAACAATAAACAAGGAAACTAGCGACCAGAGATTAAGATTAAATTTTTGAGGAATAACAAAATATAAATATTATTTTGTATGGCAAATAACACTTGAATTAATATGTTAGACTGTTTTATTCAATTTCAATAGATGGTTCAAGATGACCCTAAGTGGAGACAAATTACATGATCAATAAATAAAACAGGTATCTATAGAACAGCTTTGCTCCAGAAAAATGTATACAAGATTCCCCCTGCTATGTAAACTTACATTTATACATTTTTTTTCCATGTTATAATATTTATGATTTATTACTGCAAAAAGAATTAATGTCTTTAATAGATTACGACAAATGTTCTCAAAATGCATAGTAGAACATGTTACCCATTTGGTTACTCAAAGTAACTGATACCACAATATCTAAATTTAACTTAATGTATTTAGTAGATAAGTAGACTTACGGCTGACATTAATTTTTGTAGCGAAGTTACTCTATAATTCACTTTTTCTGACCGCCAGTCGGTCAGTCAGTCAGTCTCCTGAATCTTATTGACCATATTTTATAGACTTCTTTGTACTTTGGATGTTGTCATCCTTGTTATTATCACCTGAAGAATAATATCAAAACATTTTTTACTTTAAACAAAACTAAACTATCCCTATAAAGGCCAAATAAATAAATCCAAATATAACAGGAAGAATTATCTATGTCTTTGAAATGTCCCCCTGGATGTAATAATATTGACCCAACAAAAAATATTCATATAATTAATCGTCTGCGAAAACGGTAGTACAGAAAATATTTTTATTATTAATCATCTGCAAAAATGATCCTGTACACAAAATTCTCAATCTAGAAAAGGTATCAAGGAAAAAAACATACATGGAATATTATTATGAATTATGTGTATATTAGCTTGTTTCATTTTTAACCCTATTCCGGAGGAGGGGGGGGGGTGTCATTTAATTTCCTTTTAATCTCATTTTAATTGAATGAATCAAAGTACTTTTTAAAGGAATTTAAAAAAAATATAAAATCACATTCTTTATACCTTTTTGGGTTCTAAGCAAAAAAAAACATTGATAAAAAGCTTTGTTAGGTCCTTTTTAGACCTTAGAAAGGCCGTTGCCATGTATATTTGGCACCAGAAGTTTTCAAGATAAAAAGAGGAGGTGTGGGGACTCCCCTCATCCCACAAAATATAAACTGTCTAATATAAATTAGCTGTAAATAAAGAAAATTTTATTTCATATTTATTAATCTGCTTTATACAAAAGTTTCCCTACTAATATGTTTTGTATGGGTACTTATTAATTAATGAGATTTGATTTAATAGCATCATTCTCGCAGCAATTCAATGGCATAAACCTTGCTGTGTAACACAGGTAAAGACCAAATAATCAACAAAGGTAGCTGTCTAAAGTGCCTTTCTTTCCCCCTTCCCTTTCTCTATCCCTCTACTATGATGGCAATAGAATAGGTAGGCCAAAAGCTGTGACATCAATCCCCATAGGGCAATAAACACAGCTACAAATTTTAACGTATACTGTGGCCGACAACGATAAGTTATAAAACATCAATTTTTATCTCCACTTTTGCATGATAAATGTCCATGACGACACAAAGACATACTTTTTTTTCCATTTTCCATTTACCATAAAAAAAAAACTTTTCTTCCGTGTTCCCCACGTGACACATATTGACATGTAACTTTAGTCCAATTAGAAATTCTTGAAAGAAAAGGAAATCAGGGATAGTGGAAATTTGAGAAAGCCTAAAATGCTGCTAAAATGTGACGTGGAGAAGGAAACCCTCAAAAAATGGATAAATATTTAAGACGTCACACGTGACATTTTAGCAGCATTTTAGGCTTCCTTTGGAAATTTAACGAAAACAATATAGAAAAAAATATATATTAATCTCACATTGATATCCTATCATATTCATGTATCATGTAAAGTTGTAAGATTCTTTTTTTCTTAATATCATGTTAACCACTGAACCATTTGAATTCTCCCTTTTGAGATATCTTTACAATGGTTCCGTGATGTGTTTAGGCAATTTATTTTATAAATTGAATTATGATGTGTTTGTATCTATGTGTCAAAGATATCTGTACATTAGGGAAGCTGCTGGTGTATATTTTTGTTTGAATTTTTGAAATAATCTTTACATTAGCCCCTGCCAGATGCTGTTATATTTTTGGTAAGTCTTTACACCCTATTCGCAAGGATCAAGGACTGTCGTTAACCAATCCCTGCATTCCCCGACAAGAAATTCCATGTGAAACACTTGTAGACGGAAAGTTTTACTTTGAAACAATTTTTACATGCGTGGCTTATCTTTAATTTGCACTTTTACAAGAAGCAGCTTATATTGCCTAATAAAAAATGACATCATACAATGCAAATGACAAAAGATAGGCCAGTATACATTGTAATTGACCAATGGTAAATGCGAATTAATTTGTTAGTGCCTATAAAAAACCTTTTCTCCATTTTTGAAATGTTAATGGATGCTTTTACAGTCATCATCTTTTCACTTTACATGTTAAGTAGGATCAATCTTATTTTCTATAAATTTTATTGTGAAAATGGACTTTTTTATGCTTGTTTTTAGTTAAAAACTTACTTTGTCATTGTGGTACCAGAAAATGTAATTTGGTGGTTGAGGGCTGTCCTAAAATAGAAAGATAACTATTAATTATTTTTGTTAGATGTACATTGTAATATGTCATTAAATGTCAAGCAAAATACGTTTGTTAAAAAAGAGGTTTACTGACGACTTACCAACAATCTAGCTTAAAACATAAAGTAGAATTGCTTCTAATAATTTAGCAGAAAAATTATATAAGAATATAATTTAAGAGAAAGATTATTTCTTAAAAGATTATCTTTTTTAATTGATGTTGGTTACAAATTAAATTAATTTATAGTTTAAATTAAATTAAAATAATTTCATAAGGAAATCTTTGAGTAAATAACAAAATTGTGAGAAAAAAAAACATTAAATACATTTGCAGTTAAAAAAAAAATTTTTAGATTGAAAGGTTTAATTTTTAAAATTTAGATGATATTTTCCTCCATCTTACAAAAAGCAGAGGAAAACTATTTTGTAATACTTTAAATTAAATTTAACTTCACTTCATTTAGTTTACATTCTCTTTATTTCATACGTTAATAAGTATTACAACAACGGTATACAAAATTTATATCATAATCAAATTTGTTTTACATAAATTTTTTCTCTCAGAAATTCTTAAAATGTCTTCACATGTAATTGCAAATAAAAGGTAAATTAGCACTGAAAACACAATTCCTGGTTATTTAATTAATAACAACTGGCCTGATGGCTTTCTCCTGAAAAATTTAACTTCCTTTGGGTCTTGGAAAGGTTTTTTTTATCTATTTTATGTCAGGGTTTCTTCGATTTTCGGGTAAATCATCGTTTTAAGACAAAAATGTAAGGTAGTGTGATGACATTCCCTTCATTAGGATGCTTCTAGAGTCTTCAAAGTAACTAACCATATAGTTTTCAATAAAGCTCCCCCTCTCCGATTACAAAAAAAATCTGTCAAGTACAGTTCCTTACATAAAAATCTCAAAGTTTTGCTTGAATTTCCTTTCCAATCTGTAGAAAAAAAACCTGGTAGAATTGTCTATATCTTAAGTGGACCACAAATACTCCCTTATTCCAATTTACAATAATTAATGAGAAATCTAAGGGAAGTCGACTATAAAACATTTTATTTAAGATATTATATCATAGAATTTGTATGTATAATTATGTTAGTTACATTGCTATTACAACAATCTATGACCATCACTTCTAAAATCAAAAATTTATTACATTATTAGAACGATAATAGAACTAATAATTACTGTCTCGAGTACCTCATTCTAGAGAACACTGTCCATTTAAACTTGCATGAAAGTGGAGGGGTGAGATAAAAGGATTTTAAGCAGCTCATTGGCAATATTAAAGATTTTGTACCTTAAAAACTTGTGATTTTAAAGATATTTCCAGTGCAACTGCATTCAATACTTTCAACCAAAAAAGGACGGGTAAAGGTATAATTAAGCTAGCTTAAAAAGACATTCTAAATTCTATGAAATTATTTCATAAGATATGAAAAGTAAACAAACGATTTATCATACAGATAGGTATATCTATAAACGTTATTTTATTTCAACTACATTTAATATTATTTTTATCCCTGAAAAAAAGGTTGGGAAACGGAAAGAAATACATAAAACCAATGAGGGGTTGAGGCTTAAGGGGGTGAGCAATGCACTTATCTTTAATTTGTAAGGTTACATATATCATAATATATAGATCAATCATCTCAAATAAAATATATTTCATATCAGAGTGTGTGTGTGTTAATGTAGAATGTGCATGTTTTAGTGTCAAAGTACTTTTAACTAAATGTAAAATTTAGTTATAATTATCCAGTAAATTATTGATCTCTAGTTTTAAAAGATGTTTAGTACATTGACAGGGTTTAAACCACCAAAAATTAACTTTATATTTTTTTCTAAATTGATATTTATATTTTGCTATCTTTTTTCTTCCGTACTTGTACTGGTACAAGATATTGAATTACTACTTTGAATTAGAATTACTTTGAAGTAAACCAATATATTATTTTTACCAATATACTCTTTTAAAATTATTTCCGTATTGAAATATGATATGTAGCTGTACACATGTTCTTTTTTCTTATTGCAAAATATACCTAATAAAGTTTGCATTTTTTGTAAGGTTTTTAGTTTGGAAAGTAAATGTTTTTTTACTGTATAACAGTTACTGTTCTTTGACAGGATAGAGATGCTTAGCTTCTAATTTAATAAGCAGATAAATATTACCTTAACTAAGCAAGTAATATTCATCATGGAGCCCTCATCCAGATAGATCTCCTTGCCTCCAACTATCTCTGTGTAGGGCTGGGCAACCTCCAGGTAGATATGGTGAGACAGGGGTGGAGTACTGGATACCTGGCACTCATACAGACCAGCATCATCCATCTAAATATTATATTATTAACCTCCAGGTAGATATGGAGAGACAGGGTGGAGTACTGGATACCTGGCACTCATACAGACCAGCATCTTCCATATATCATTAATTACAACATGGTCTTGTTGTTGTTGGGATTCATAGCACTTTTTTCTTCTTAATTATCAAAAAGCATGAAACATTGTTTAGAACAAATTTTTTTAAAGGCACTAAATATGACTATTTTATTTTTCCTGTTATTAATTTTCAACCAACTCATAAAAAAAATATGTATTATTTTGAAAGTAAAAAAGTTTGGTTATATTTTTAAAAATCTTTATGAGAAGTCTTAAACAATTACAAGTCTAACTTCGTGAAGAAAAAAAACAAGAAACATTTAAGAAATATCAAAATAATATAAAATGGGCAATTTGGCTTTTAATTATGTTCAAATAATTAATATTCTGTTGACATACTTCACACATACCATCACAAACTTTCCTCATAGACAAACAAAAATATGTTAAAAAGTTTGAGTGTTTGGGTATTCAAAGTTAGCATACTACCTATATAAGCAAATATGGAATAATAGATTGAAAAAAATAGATAAATAACTCAAAATATTGAAACCGAGTTTTCCTAATGTTCTTTTTGTTTATTCAGTTGCTTCAATAAAAATGGAAGAACAGGGCTGATAGAATTTTAGAAAAAAAATAAATATTATTAATTGAACTCTGAAGTAAGGTAAAAAAAGGATTTGTATGTTAATAAAACCTCTAAAATGATTGGAATGGATAGGGGGGATTGATTAAAAAGTTTTAAGCTATTTTATAACAGGGTAAGTTAACCCCTTCGTCACAAGATAAATTCTAACTTTACATTTAGACAAAAACATCTAAGGTTAGCAAAAGAAAGGCTTAAGTATAAAATATAAACCATTTAAAAGTATTTTAAAGCACATGATAAATATGGCTCTATTTTAAAGTATGACAGCCTCAACAAGTCAATCAAATTATTGCTCAACTTTCAAGGTGCTATATGTTTTAGTAGTGTCGGTGGTGCCAACTTAAATCAAGGAACAAAAAAGCCCTTCAACGTTTGACAAAAATTATTCTATCAACGACCCTTGTCAGTTTTTCTTAGGTATAAATGGTAATGTTATCCTTTTTCATTCTAATATCCGCGGAAAGCGACTTTTCTGAAAAAAATAATTAAATAATACCTAAACAAACAAGATTTTCCAAAAATACAAATACAAAAATTACATGATACAAATCTATCTGATTCTAATCAAGATAAATTAAGTGTCAATGTTTTTCAAAAATTATAAACTTAACCAAACCAAAATTCAAAAGGATTTGCTATTTTTTAAAATTAGCATTTTGTAAGGAACATAAAGGAATTCTAATGTTTTAGGAGGTGGGAGGGAGGGGAAATTGGAAAAGTCCTTTGTAATTACATTCCTAATCAAACTTTGGACTTGTTTTAACCAATGAATATTTGATGGGGACAGCCTGCCAGGATGATTCAGTCCTCATCATGCAACAACACTTGGACAACAAAAATGTTTTTGTTGCAATTCTGTTTTTGTACTTTTTGTAGATTTTTAGATTAGGTGTTTATACTTTTACATGTAAGCAATTAAATGATTTGAATTCAGTGCATTGGGCTAAATATATATTGTTAAGACACCATTAGAGTAAAACACTTGAAGGAGAAAGAGTTAAATAACTGTATCTCCCCCTCGCAACCACCTTGTGCAACCTTTATATTGGGTCATTGAAAATCAGCAATGGTGTCGCTTATATTAGCACAGCCAAGTAGCAAAAAATAATTTAGAAGCAGACGAAAGAGGTCTTTGAAAAACGAAGGGAGTTAGTTGTCTGTAGATTTATCTATACTATAGATCTGTTAGGAAACCTTTAATTGTTATTGCTACCTAAAAATTCGAAAGTCTTTTCAAACATAATGTAATTATTACTGACTGAGAAACATTATGAAACCTAGAGGCAATGTTAGGCTTGTTTATAAATTACATATAAAAAAAGACATAAACATAAATTACCATGTCATGGCAGTTTAATTCAAGACCTGAAAATGTTACGTTAAAAATAATTGTTTATACATATTTCAAGAGCATTATTTCCTTTACTTTTAAATGTTGCATTAAATCTATTTTAATAAGTTTCTTTTCTTAGAAACACAATAAAGGGGAATTAACACAGTATTCTAATGATCGGAGTTTTTGTTTGGGCATGTTTAACAATAATCATTATTTTGACATCTATGTAGAATGGCTTATTAGATTGCAATTTCGAGCAATATTAAATTTCAGCAATTTATATCATTTTAATATCACTTACTATTTACGAAGGGACGAAAACATAAGAAGATACCTTAATTGTTCACTAGCATGACCAATAAACTAACTGTTTATCTTTTGTATATATATATAGATAAACTAGTGGTTGCACCCCTAGCATGTAGGGGCTCGGCATTCGAAGGGGAAGATATCGGCAAAAAAATAGCAAAAAAACTATACCAATATTCGAATTTAAAAATGAAATAGTCTAAAACCATCCAATAACTTATTTTAAGCTTTCCTGGAATTGAGAAGCCAATCGGTTCAGGAGTTATCGATATACTAAGCAACAGACTAAAAAATCTTACTACTTTACATTATAGGATATAGATACAGTGATATAATTAATATTTAAATAATTGTTTTTTCTTACTACCTCCCCTTTCCCAACTAACATGCCAATTTTATAATATATGCATAATCTAGTAATTGCTACATTGCATGTACTTTATACAAGGACTCTTACATTCATCACATTTTCTTATTTATTAATTTTACAATGCTCATACAAATGTATTTGAAAGCAAAAAAATAAAGTTTCTGTTGATAATGAAGGATTTACAATCTCAATCTGTGTTATCAAAACTGATATAATTTCAAAATATTTCCTTTAAAAAAGCAGCCATATTCTTCTAGTTTTTGTCTGCTAGAAATAGGGTCACTGCATTATGTGCCAATGTAGTTTCATAAGCATCTATACTTTTTTTTATATTTCATAGAGAAAATCCTGTTGGTGTGGGAGAACCTGAGGCTTATAAAAATAAAATTCTTTGCTTTGGTAAAAAGGGAATGAGTATATAATCAGACTATTTTTAGATTATGCCATAATGTAAAATGTTTTTTTTTCTTTCAAATTATTAATATTATACAGTATACTTTTACTGTAATTTGCTTGTTAAACTTATAT
>LS051516.1:9884-20387 GCA_900241095.1 Acartia tonsa | reverse complement strand
CAAAGGGAAGAAACATCACGATTCAGTAAAAATTATTTAATCCATAGTAAAAAATAAACTTTAAAATCCTAATAAAAATTGATGTGGGCAATTGTTCTCATTTTTGGCTTTGCAGTATGATTCTACAGATGTCAAAGTATATTTTTAATATACCTTTTAAAAATAGTTTAAAAACAGTTTAATTCTATGTGATATTTTGTGCGACGGTGACTGGAGTGGACGCTAAAAGAATAGAACTAGATAATTTTATTATGATAAAAGTGGGACTAATGTTTACATTATAAACCCAGAAAACTTCATCTTTTTCCTTTTTCTTCTTTCATGTCAAAAGAAAATACAAAAAGTCAACATTTTGTTGGCCTATATTTTTAGCAGCAAAGCTACTCTACATGTTTTTGTATTGATTTGCCCTTTTTTAAATCTCTCAATGAAACTATTATGTTGTTGTTAAAAATTGTACGTAATGTGTTAGATATTAGAACAAATAGGAGTTATACATTTAAAGTAGTATTGTCCATGGGGACATGCATTGACTAACATAATGTATACCTTAAAAATAATTTAAATCTTATAAACTAAATTAGTAACAAAAAGTTGTTCTATGGATAAAAATAACCTTGTTGTGATATTATAGATGAATGGATTTCTTTATTGTTGTGTATTGCAATCTTTTTGGCTTCTTTATATTCATAATTTTTGCACTCGCAGGAAAATAAAAATACCAAAAATAGTATATTTTTTCCTTTAAAAAAATAGTATAGTGACTTGTGATAAAGTAAATATCATGCATATATGGTTTAATATTATAAATTCAGTACGTATGGGTTTGAGAACACCTTATACTTATAAAGTAGTCACACTTTTTCTGATAAAATATTAATAAAACAAAGCTAAAGCTAATATCATTATTACCTATAAATTGGACGAAGCTAATTGTATATCTTGCCATAAAATAAGGCATTATTGATTCAAACATAACATACAGGCTGACTTTAGATATATAGTTGCTACACTACTTGTAATAAAAAGTATTACCTATAAATAGGACGAAGCTAAGCATATATCTTGTCATATGATGGGTCATCTTTAGTTCAACAAGTCTTGCAGATGTCTAGATTCTGAAAAAAAGATGAATTTTTATTTTGTTTTGAATAGGTATATTGGATCATAGATTCAGCCTGAGGTCAATAAACAAGGAGGTCGAGAGCAATAGAAAGGATATATTTTAAACGAAAGCTGAGATTTTACTTAAAGTTCCTAGTCGACCCAAAACCCCTCCTTATTCTTAAGAAACTGAATATGAGTGGTAAACTTTTTGTGTATTATGGTTGGCCCCGCAAGGTTCCCCCTCACCAAAAAAGGCATAAAAGAAAAAAAATATTCATCCTCTTACATTCAATTAAAGGGGCTATATGCCCGCTAGGCATTTTGAGAATAGCACAATTAAAGCGTTAAATTATATAAAGTAAAATAATAAATTGTAGTTTTACCTAGTTTTAATTTTGTATGAGTTTATTGTTATATTCATCAGAAAAAAAGTGTTAAGAAACTAAATCATGCAACGGCGCAAAAAAGTAATATCAAAGACAAACAAATCAGCAAAATCATAGAGCACACACGCTACTAGATGTATTTTACATTTTACCAAAAACTTGAAAAATTTAATATTCTTTTCCTAAATTAGATTTGAACTTCATTCTAAAGAAAATAAAGGTAAAATCTGAATGTTGCCTTGAAATATTGTAGTATGCCTAGAAGTAATATCTTGCTTCAACACCAAACAGTGCGCCATTAGAATTGACTTCTGTTTACTTGTGCAGCTAATCCAAAATATTTTAGATGTTCGTTCGAGATTATAAAATAAATAAGAATCTCTTTTCAATTGGAACACTTTTAATTCTTAACCATATGAAACAGATCTATCAATAAATGAGTAATTCTTAGTAGTCACCTATAAACATCTAATTAAGGGAACAAAATTAGCCACACAAATAAATCAAACTCCATCCAAATGTCATACCCAGCCAAACTATGAACCCTAGAGGCACAAATACACACCTACCTTTTCACAGCGTGTTAGGGGTGTTGAGAGGGGTTCACTAGGGGGTGCACACACCTGAAAGATGAAAGCAATGTTTAATTACACAGCTAGCACTTGCATACAGTTGCATATTTTTACACGAATAAACACATAAGTAAATTGTACATACTATTTTTTACAAGAATTAATGAAAAGTTAGGTATAGATGTTAACCAGATTTATTTACACCTATCTACTATGTTGTAATGTCGTAAAAGGTTTAATTTTGTAGGTAGATTTTTGGAAGCAGTTTTCCCAAAAAAATGTAAATGTGCATTATTAGATAATTTTATTAGAAGTAGCTGGACAAAGTGTCTAAAAAAATCAGCCTCGTGACGTCATAAAAATGAGGGATAATCTCTTGTTAAGGGGTTTTTATTTTCCATTTCTTCTCTCATTTTCCTAATTTTATGACGTCACATGGCTGATTTGGATACACTTTATCCAGCTACCATTAGAAGTCCGACTTTTAAGGAATTCCATGCTTTAAACAGCTTTAAACTTTTTGATATTTTTTTGTTATTTGCATGTTTCATTTATTCCTGAAATTCTTATTACCCTGTGCCTAAATTTAGATTTTATAATAGCAGCATAATGCATACTACCGTTTAAAACTTAAACAACAACATTTCATTTTAGTTAAACTTAATTTCTTTCAAAGTTTTAATTGCTTGGATAAGATTTTGTCATTTTTTAAAGAGAGGGAAAGGTCAATTGTTCTGAAAACAAATAGTTAAGAAACTGGGGGATTTTTTCATCAAAAAGAAAAATATGTTACTTTAAGCTTTTACGTCAGTTTAGAATTATACTTTTTTTCTTATTGTAATTCTTTTAGCAGCGAAGCTACTAAACAATTCGAAATTTATGCCTGTCTATATGATTGTTCTTGGTAGCTATTAAAGATAGATGTTTCGAATTTTGTGCATTTTCCATAAATGGACAAGTATTCTTCAATCAACCCTTTTACCCTTCCAATTGTTTGACTGTTCTTATTGTTTACTGTTAATGGATAAAGCAAAGTTTTTTGTTTTCTTTTGACAACATTCATAGCTTGTAAAAAAGCTTCACTCCTAAAGCTATCTAAAGTTTGATTATTCCAGAATGAAATTATATTTTCACATTGCTTGTCGGCTAGACATACAATTAAACAACTTTCTTTTTAACATTAAAATCATATTCTACACAACTTATATTTCATAATATTTGATATAATATTCCTTACTTTAAAACAACATGGGACAAATATGACCAGAAAACATTTTTTACTCAAAAATTATTATTATTTCAATTATGGGTATATCTTTCCTATTGTTTGGGCGTATTTCTATGGATACCCATAATTCTTGTTGTTATTGAAAACAGGAAACCAAAAAAAGAAACAAAAATATTTTTATGAAATTCTTATATTAGTATATATTTTAAAATCTACAAAGGGCTATTTAATATGCAAAATAACTATATTTTCTTTTTTATAAAGTAGCATAAAGAAAAAAAACATTTTGATAAAAAAATACTAAAAGTAAAATTAATTTTATTATTGTATATTTTGTAAGTTTAATTTGCAGACTTTCTGAAACTCTAGTAATTAAAAGTAATAATGAAACTAAGTCAACTTAATGAAGAAATTAATTTTCGTTTAATTGAAATTTAAACACTATTAAAGTAAACTAAATTAAAACAATAACTATTATTATAGAGACTAAAAGACTGGAACAAATTAAATTTTAGTCCGAAAAAGAATAAGATTTAAAAAAAGGGCTTAACTTTTTTGGTATTGCTATAAGGAATACAAAAATGTGATTAACTAAAATAAGGGCTAAAGATTATTTGTGATTAAGGTTTTATTACTGTACGAATATATCATGTTCTTTTGGTCGTTTGCCCGTTTTTAACATGCAACATTTTTTAGAATATCTTTCCCAATATCTGGCCATAAGTACGTATTAATGGCTAGGTACTGTACTAATTAATTGGTTAAATTACCAATCTGTTTATACAGGATCTACATTTTATTGAGATCAAACTAAATATATTTTAGAAGCTCTTTATAGTGCCTACAATAAAAGGGGACAAATTTAAAAGCTTTGACCCGACATTGCGCCCAAAAATTTTTATTATCTATTATACAAAGTAGAATGATGTCTGTCTGTCCGTCCCTTAAGATCTCGGTAACCACTGAACCGATCAGATTCTACTCTTTAGGGAATATACCTACTGGTTTTGTGGTGGTTTAAGGCTATTTTCTTAGGGGTGTGGCACCCCCAACCCCCCTAAAAATGAAAAAAATCCCCCCCTAATTTTTTTTCTCAATTACCTCTTGGGGCAAAGCCCATAGAGGCTAGGGAAGAAGCCGCTAGTATGTACTATAAAGAACGATATATATTTTTAGTATTATTCACACAAACCCAGGGAAACTTCCAAATATTAGAATTCCCAGTTGTTCTTTCTTTCACATACAGAAGATGAGACAAAACCTCCCCTCTCTCCGATCTTTTAGGATGATAAAAAAAAGTATTAGAAAACTAAAAGATCTAGTTTGCTGTTAGATTTAAAACAATGGAAATTTTATTTCCTTATCTAAAAAAAAGTTTAAAAATATTTCTTATAAAAAAAAATAAAAGTATAGAAAAGAAATGTGCGTTTTTGTTGAATCCTTAAATATTATAGAATAAAAAGAATTGTCAGAATAATCTTTAATTTTGTTTAGCTTATCAATATAGGTAGCTTTATTCAAAAATGTACTAATAAAATATTCCCTGAAACTAAAATCATCAAACTAAGTTATAAATCAAATTTCATTATTTTTCCTCTTCTCTTGATATCTGATTGTAAAAAGTGAGAAAATTATCTTACCTAACTCTTCCCTTATTCCCTGAATGTAAGAAGACAAGCAGACATGTTCCATCTCAATCAGAAAATTTTCAAACTATAAATCATTTTACACACTATGTCTCTTTCTTTCTCTCTCTTTCTTTTTTTTCTATTTCTTCCCCATATTTTCTATATAACTATTTTCTCCCTTCTTGCTCTAGTTTCTTTCTATCACTCTGACTATTACCATTTTTATCTATCTATCTTTTACGCTCTCCTTTTCATATTTAGGCTATTGTCCTTGAATAGAAAAAAATATTTTACATGTTCGAATATATATCAAAATATTAAAGAACAAAGAGCCAAATATAACTTTGATTAAAGGGGTAGTTTCACGAAAGGCATTTGAGCTTAATTTAGTGAACCGCATACTTTTTCCTAGTTAATTGGTTAAACTACATTTATATGGCCTACATAAATTTGAAAGAATTTCAATTTTCTACCACGTAGTTTTTAAAATATCAAGACTTGAAAATCGTCTTTTTAAATTGCATATATCACAAAAAGACGATTTTGTGATAGAAAATTGAAATTCTTCCAAATATATGCCATATAAATGTATTTTAACCAATTCGATTTATCAGTTTGATATATCTTAATTAACAAACCAAAACCTTTACATCTATTTGCTTGTTGATTAAATACTTTGTTTAATTCAAACTGCAATAAATACACATTTTCTGCTTTTACATTTTTACATTATGCAATAAAAATTAAAATAGAAAATATATAATCTTCATAAAAATTACTCTTTTCATTTAACGGTGGTCTTACCTAATTTATAGAGTAGGTGCGCATCTTAAAAATGTGATGAATACTAATCCCAATCCCCATAAATAAAATGGTATAGAGGTACATGCACACAAATACAGAGGAGGGAGCTATTACAAGTAATTTGCCTATTTTTATGATGTATTTCAGATTATGCACTTTACAGTCAGGGAAAAAGGTATACTATCATAAATAAAAAAAGAATTACTCAAACAAAAAGTAGACTTTTTTTGTATGATATAATAAATATTATGAAACAAATAATAAATTTGGAGCTAGTCGTTTTTAAACCCCTTATCCTTACGGAGACTGCATTGCCCTAAAGTCTTTCAATGTATTTAATATAGAGAAATTGTACTTTTTATTCTTATCATAACCTCATAGCTTTTAAAGGACGGATACTTAATATAGTTGAGAGTTCCAAAATTTTGAGACTTTTATAGGCAAAGGCATTTCTCAACCATTTTAAAGTCATTTCACATTTTGTATTGAGAAGATCATAATCTTACGAGAAACTAAATTCTAAAACTAGTTTTTTACCTTTCCTACATGCCCTTTGCCATACCCTTGCATTTAGCTAAAATAAAGCATAATGTGCAATGTGCATAGAACAAGGTGGTGTCCTGCATTCACTAACCTACACACAGACACAGACAATTGTGCTAAAGTTTTTGTTTAATTCATATTTTAATGCATTGTTTTAAAATAATCATAATAATTTAAAAATTGATAGAAATGTTCAAATGAAAGCTTTTAGAAGTGTCTCCTTAAAACGGGGACAAAAGTTCCAACGTTTGGTAAAATATTTCTTATTTATGTCATATTAGAAATGACGTAAATATGGATACTTTGGTCCCCATTTTTAGGAGACACTTTTACCTGCTTCGTTAAAATACTGAATTTAAGAATATTTTTTTTAATCTCTAAAAAATCTCACTTTAACATTAATAATTATTTATCTCTTTGTTTATTACTACATACTTAAAAAGGTAAAAATATTAAGGTTTTTTTTATAAACTCGCTGATTTTTTTCTCAACCCTAGTACAAATTGCAATGCAAAAATGTTTGTAATCAGAATAGTGACAAGGATAACCAGAAACATAAAAAATAAATCATCATCCATAGATGTTGAAGAACTTTCTTATACATTCCACTTTTATGAATCTGTTCTTGACACAAAAAAATAGTCTGTGTTGAATTTGTGTTTTTGAACTGACATTATGTACAACAATAATCCAGTCATCTAAAAACCCCGAATAAAGCTCATTGTCGATAAAATACTTTTTTACAATTTCTTTTTGGTATGTGCTTTCCTATCTTTGTGATATTATGGCCAAAAGTTTAGAATGTTTTTATGATTGTGTTGTAAAAAATTGTGGCATTGCCTGACTTTGTAGCGGACAGGAAACACAAAATTGTCACCTCACTCTGTCTTCATTTCTTACAAAATGTTATCAGAGCAGTGTCACTCTACAATCTATAATTCAGGGCTGTTTGTCAAACCCTTATGTAAGGTTAGCAAGGGTTCATGGCATTATAATACATAAATTATTTGGGTTTTAAGGGTAATAAAGCAAAAACTTTTGCAAAGCTTTACAATAGCTTTTCTCCAATTTATAGCCCCTGCGGGACATATTTTTTATTTATATCTTACTTCCTCCAGGGCTCAAATAACTATTGAACGCGATATCAAAAGTGCAATTTTAAAAACATATTTTCTTTAATTTTTGCGGATTCGAATGTTGTCATTCTTGTTGTTGTTATTATAAAATGTAAATGGTCTCTGTTAGCCTCACAATCTTCATTTATTCTTTTTTTGTCCTCTGTCTTTTATCCCCTTACCCCTTTTCATTTTAAAATGGGTGAAGGAATCAGAAAGCAAGCCCAAAATAATATTTATAATTTAAACATATACATTCATCATAGACATCATTTTAATACTTAATAATATTTTTTTCGCTGTTACAGTATTGTAGTCGAAAAAATCTGTCAAAAATGGACTAATTAACATCCTGTTAGAGATTATGTATAAGCAGTTGATAGTCTTATCATTAATTTTTAATAAAAAAAATATTCTACTTTTAGGTGAAAATTCATTAAAAATACGAAATACAATAGTGAATTATGTACCAGCTCTTGGTACGCTTCAAAAAGAAATCATGAACTTCTGTCAAATTTACTTTTCCCCTATGGCTGAAATTTTCTCTTTAGTAAAACAAAAACTGAAGCGGAAAATTTAGCCCTTGGAATGTTTTAAGTAAATACAACATTGTGCTTTAAATTGATTATTTAATTTTGTTTCAATAATAGTTTTGATTATTTGAGCAAATAAGATATATAAAAAGTATACACCGCCTTTTGCAATTAAGCAAATATATCATTGTAAAAAGGGAAATGGATAGATGTACTGAGAAAGTATAAAGTATGACCATTACTTTTGAATTATCAAGAAAGTGTTGTTTAAAGTATTAGTGTAAAATTGCATCCATTTTTTTATCACCATTGGTAGCCTAATCTAAGCCTTGTCATCACTATCAATTATATGAATTGAGACATTTGTTAGAATATGCTACTTATACATACGGATAATAATAATTATGTCGTAGATTTAAGTTTCTTGGAGCAATGCCTGGACATTAAGATACGTAAATTTAAAAACAAATTAGGCAAATACACCTTTTAGGGGCCGTTTCCCTTTTAGTACTATATAAAGCCAACCTGCCCTCCCCCCCCCTTAAATTACAAATAAGAGAGGAATGTTTTTACTTTAGGTTTAGGTTATATTGCGTACAGTGTAGCTCTATAGGGTCATGTCCTCTGCAGGAGTTGAACAAATATTTTTAATTCAATTATTAAAATTTTGTTCTATATAATATAAATCCCCTTGTGTTATAATGCATGGGAAACACATACAATATATGAATTATATTTATTGCCCATTTTTTTGGTTTTTCAAACACACTGACGTAAATCAAATTTAGTGGGGGCCGCATAAAAACACAATTACAATAAACAGGGAATATTATTCATATGATAAGAGATGACGTCATTTGAAAACTTTTCTATTTCAAGCCAACAATCACCGTTCAGTTTATTTAAAATTACGCGCAGAAAGCACTAAAACAGCTTTGACTCAAAATTGGACTTTTAAAATGTCTGGTTATATGATACGAGTCCCCAATTAAGCAGCTTATAGTTCCTTTAAAAATAAATGCAATACAAATAAAGCCCTTTTTTATAGGAACTATAAGCTGCCTCGTTTCCAAAGTTACACTTTTGTTTTCAAGAAAGTTGTCTCTATCCCTGTCTAGAACGACCCTCTAGGGATACGGTCAAATTGGGAAAGAATATGTAAAGAAAATTTATGCTCAAACAAGCATGAAAACAACCATGAATTATACTGACATGTATCTTATTGTATCGACAAATAATAAAGCATATGACATATTTTCATTCTTTATGTCAAATAATAAAATTACAAAATTAAACCTAGAAGCTTTTTTCATTTATAATAGATTTTGTTTAATTTTTGACACTTTTCAAAAGTCAACATTATCCTATTATATGAAGAATTAAGCATTTTTCGTCTATACAGAAGAATCTCGCTAACCGCTGAACTTATTAGGTTCTCTTTCACAAAAAGCTTCTTATAGGTCCGGTGCTGGTTTTTTAAATATTTTAAAATCATATGAATAATATTATGTATTTATTTACAAATAAATCTTTAAATTAAAAAAAAGGATATTGAACTATTTTAATCTTTAGTTATGACGTTTTTTTAGCACACACAGTCCCAAATTCTAAAAGTTTTGCTGAATAAAAATTATGCTAAAGAAATGTAAGACTAATACGAAATCTGAGCTATTTCTTTTGAATACAAATTCACAAATTTTAGTGTTCAACAGCCCCAGCAGAATCTTATATAAAATTGCATATCTTTTTAGAAGCATAACTGCTGTAAAACTTGGATTTAACCAGAGAGGGCTGTTTATTAAACTGGTCCCCAAAGTTTTATTATGAGTTTTCTTATTCGTTGACTTTACAACTTTTGGGAATCTTACTGAATTTTGATTGGTTGGTTTATTAAGTTGATTGTTCAAACGTTTCAACCACTCATTTTAATCTTGAGAAGGGGAAATTTTGTGTGTTATCATTGGAGATGTACATCAATTTATCGTCCATTGTCTTTATACATCTCAAAGTCATTTAAGATAATCTTTGAGTCAATTAAAAAATTAAGAACGTTAAAAAGTTGATTAATTGCAAAAAATATTATTTATATCTAGGGTAATTTTTTTACTTTCTATATATTCCATGTAATTTGTTTATTTTGCTGGTTGAATTAATTTAATTCTATAAAAATAAGGATAAACCTAATTAAATTAACCTCGTAAAAACATTTAACTTTATTTATGAAAATAAAATAAAATATTTTTTTCATGTAAAACAAAAAGTATTATACATAGTAATTACTTATAATAACAATTATTTTAGAATTGTGGGCCTAAAAAAAAACAAAAAAAGAACGTCCGTCCGTCTAACATTTTACAATTAAAGGTCATAAAACAAATGTTTCTCTAAGTAGTTATTTAATATTTAATTAGTGTATTTCAATTTATTTTGGTTTGAAATTAATTTAGTGCTTTGGCTGAATATTATCCACAATTGCAAAGTATGGGACAATACCTCTCTTAGCAAAATTAAACACCCCGGGGCGGGGGGGGGGGGGGGCGGCGGGGCGGGGGGGGGGGGGGGGGGGGGGGGGGGCGGGGGGGCGGGG
>LS051515.1:0-16154 GCA_900241095.1 Acartia tonsa | reverse complement strand
CCCCCCCCCCCCCCCCCCCCCCCCCCCCCCCCCCCCCCCCCCCCCCCCCGCCCCCCCCCCCCCCCCCCCCCCGCCCCGTTGAAATTCTTTTTTCCAGCGGGTATAACCTGTACTCACTTTAACCTAACCTATGTTAAACACTAAACATTATGATTTATTTTTAAGATAAGGGGCGTGAGGTGAGGGTTTCTTTGCACACTAGGTACATCGAGGGAAGACACAATGTGTTTACGCTTACCACAAATATTGTTGTTTAAACAATTTACATATTAAGTATGGATGTATAACACAGACAACTTCATCAGTGTTGGAGATCTCTTTCGTTTGCTAGAAAATTTCTTTCTATTCTATTGTAGCGACTTGACTGTGTAATTATTTACAACGCTGATGGTTGATATTACAAAACTCATTTGAGAGTTATTTCAGGGTCCCCAGGGTGAGAATATATACATTCTTTAACCCTTTCCCCCTACATGGTTTTACTCTAATGTTTAAACTCAGTTATAGCTTGAACCTACCTTGCTGAAAGGTTGGGAACTAGCAATGGCCAAGGCATTCTCCATTGGATGAAACTGTACAGCTGAAACAGGACCACTGTAAGCCACATTGCTGTACACATGCTAAATAAATATAAAATTTAGTTAGAACTCAGGGATCTAAAGGGATAAGCCAATTACCGAAAAATTTATGTACATTCCTAATGATATTACACACAATTACCACTCCTATAAAATTGCAATAAATAGTTGAAACGTTTTTACACTCAATTTAAAGTACCAACCAATCAAAATTCAATACAAGTCCCCAAACATGTTAAGCCAACGAATAAGACTAGTGCAATAAACAGCCCAATGTCGCCTCCCACCCTAATTCAAAATACTTCTGTTTTCTTCTTCCAAAAAATATGTTTCAGGTTTTTCAAGTACTGAATTGCCAATTTCTCGAATCAATTAGTAAAAATCACATTAACCTCCATATTTACTTTCTTAACATAACCTAACTAAAGCAAAAACTAATTGGGTGCGAGATGGAGTTAGATATTACCATGAACATTTAAAAAAACAACATAAATCTTTATATTTCTTACCTTTTTAATGCCAGTATCCGTATTGAGAAGAATTGTATATCCAGAATTAGAACCAGCTAGGACCCAGGTTCCACATGGGGATATACAACTTGACCCAGGTACTCGGAAAGTCTAAATATGTGTCAAGTTGTAATCAGATCCAGCTAGCATTAAGGTTCCACATGGGGATATACAACATGACCCAGGTCTAAAAAATGTAGTCCAGTACAGTTGTTGTTTTTGTGTCTGTATTTATTTTTTTTTCCTATATAATTTTCTATACATGAACGTGCGGTAAGAGGGATTTAAAGGGATGTCTATCTATCTATCTACCTGTCTGTCTTATCTATCTATCTATCTACCTGAATATCCTGATATTTCTGCATAAAAGTTCCGTTTCTGAGGTCCATCATAGCCAAAGGATCTGTAGGATTTATACGGTGCACTAAAAGTCGTCGTCCACCTACAAACATTGATCGAAAAATACAATACTCAGGGATCTAAAGGGATAAGACAATGGCCGATAAGTTGATGTACAGCCCTGATCATGATACAAAAAAGTACCCTTTGTAGTGATTAAAATTAGTGGTCAAAACGTTTAAACACTTAACTTAATGAAACAACCAATTAAAGTTCCCAAAGTTGTCAACTCAATGAAAAAGAAAATTTTATCATTTAACTTTGGGGGCTAGTGGAATAAAGAGCCCATTGTTCCCTCTCTCTCTCTCTTAATTGTAATATTAAATTTTGTTAACTAATTTTGACTGAATATATAATATTTTGTTTAACAATTTTCATATTTCTATCCCTTTAATTAGCAAAGTTTGTTTTTAAGTCTTTTTTCACTCATTTAGATAAAGACTATTAAGTCTTTAATTTTGCTTCTAAGAAATATTCAAGTTCAAATTTTATTAATATATTTGTCTATCTTCTATAATACAAAGTAGTACAACGTATATATGGCCGTCTGTCTGATCTCAGTAATCACTTGACCGACAAGGTTGTGCTTTTCAGGGAATAATGATACTGGTCCTGTAGTGGTTTATTTTTGAGCTCCAAGATGCTAGGGGCGAAGCAACTTGTATTTCAAAAATGAACCAATCTATACCTGGGTGTAATGACAGATTACAGATAGGATTCTCTACATGGTATTCCCGCCGGAAACTCCAGTTTCTATATAAATAAATTTTTTTTTAATAATAGGAGAATAATAAATTTCACAATATTTTGTTATGTAAATAAAAGATATGTATCCAACAATTTTTATAAACCGTACACTAGATATTTTTTATTTGAGTTCCTTCGGTACAAATACAAAATCAGATAAATTATAAATTGCTTGAGCATACCTTTCAGGAGCTTGTTGGTAAGAATCTGTAGAGGATTCCAGCATATTTGGATCCTTCACTTCTGGTCCTTCCCAAACCTTTAGATATTTTTGATTGTTTTATATTGGACCAGTGGCTGTTCCCCTAAATCTAGGGGCTCTGTAATCGAAAATGAAGAGAAGGGAAGAAACCCAAGACTTAAGTCTAAATTTAAATAGCCTGAATCCATCCAGGAACCTATATGAGGTTTTCTAAAAAGAAAACACAACCAGTTCAGTAGCCATTGAAATCGTAAGCTTGAGAACAATTTATAGTATATTCTAAAGGATATACAAGGATATGTAATCCTCATAGTTGCCGTAGATAGAGGATACGAACATTTATAGACAATCTTTAACAACTTTAAACACAATTTTCTGCTTTTATTTGTCTATAATTGAATTGATTTTTTAAGGAAAAAACGAATGAAGAAGAAGCTTTATATAGTACCTATTGGAATGACATCATACTGGCCTACCATTGGTCTTTTTATTGTATAGCGTCACTTTTTAAAGACACTATGAAGAGCTATAATGTAGAAAATTTAAAGTAAAAAAATCTTACTTTGATGCATCCAATGTGGTCTCCAGAAAATAGAAATCCAGCTTCTGCATCGAACAATACCTTTGTTATGTGACTGTTATGACCTGAAATACACAAACATTCAGGGATATAAAGGGATAAGAAAATGGCGGATAAATCAATGTACATCCCCCATATTGATACACAAAATTACTCAAATAAACTCAATAAAAGTCCCTAAAGTTGTCGAGCCAATAAACCTAAAATAAACTAAAATTGCTCAGATCGAGAGAGAAAGATGAAAATGGGATGTTTATTACACTAGTCCCCAAAAACGTTTTCTTATTAGTTGGCTTAACAACTTTGGGGAAGTTAGTAAATTTGGATAGTTTTTTTTTTCATTCCGTAGAGTGTTCAAACGATTCAAACACTAATTTTAATCTATAGAAGGGTTAATATTGTGTGTCATCAATGGGATGCACATCAATTTATCGGCCATTGTCGTATCCCTGTAAATACCTGAAAATTACTACAGATGAAAGGTAAAGTAATCATTGAAAAAGTCTGTAGTCACAACCGAGCTTTGAACCCAGTAAAAGTGTCTGACAATGACGTCAAAAAAAATTAACAATTAACCAATGAGAGACCGCTATATATTTTACAATTGGTCAATTACAGTGAATACTGGGTTCTCATTGGTTAATTGTTATTTTTTTTTGACGTCATAGTTCGACACTTTTACGAGTTTCCTCCTCAAGTGCCCCTAGAGGCCTCTAGAAGCGTAGCCGCTAGTCCTTAAGAAAGGAACAATGGCATTATGTTACAAACAGTCATAAAACAAACATCGTTCTAATTTTGATATAAATATAGGTCAACATTTGACCTTCAACTACATTATTATACAAGCAACACAGTCAAATTCTTGGCTTATAGTAAATCTGGTAAAGTAAAGGACTGTTGTAAAAAGTGTAATAAAATATTATAGAGAGTGTGGGGTGGAGATAATTTATGTATCATAAAGGCAATCAAGCACACGGACATTCACGCTTCATAGGGCTTACAACTTTAGCTTGGCTCAAATTACAAAATTATTTCTAGTAATTAATACTAGAATTACGTTTGGACGAAGGGTTGAAAAAAACATTATTCATCCTTATTTATGACAATAAACATCTAATTTCCAACCCCAAATGGCTTAAAACTTTCTAAACTTAGATTAAGGTGATCCCCATGAAAAAAATTATTTAAATAAAAAGTTATCAACAAAATATATTTAGTTTTGTGAGGGGGAGGGGGTAAATGCCTATATCTTTTTTTTGCTTGCCATATTCAAAATATAAACCCCATAAAAGCAGTGAAAATTGATTCTTATTTAAATAATGATTTTAAGGAGAGCAAAGATCCTCTTTTATATTAACGTTCACCATTAAAGTATTTTGTGAAAATAAATATCATAACCCAGGCTACCACTTGTAGAATAAATAAAATTTAGCCTGAATCATTGAAAGGAATATACTATTATATCCTAGTATAGTGTTTACACACCACGCTTACACATCCTACACAGTGGGGCAGATATAAATATTTCTTTATATTAATTGTAAGGAATATATTCTAGTATAGTGTTTACACACCAACCTTCAACATCCTACATAGTTGGGTAGAAATGCTCTAAGCATAAAAAAAACCCTTAGAATCAGAGGGGAAGGGGGGTGGGCAGAAATATAGCCTGAACTTATTTGAAGCTTCTTTAAAGTAGGCAAACTTTAAAATCTCTTGTAGAATCTCTTAATAACTCTGTATTAAAAAGAATGGGGAAGGGGCACGAAAATAGTGTTAAGCCATCCTTAAACATTCTTAAAAGTCCTTTGTGGAGCTTACCTTAAATTTAGAACTTAAACGATTCATTAACCTATTTGGTTGAATTTATTTTATGAATATTATATTCTGTAAACTACCTAAATTCTATCTATTATAATTTATGATTCTTCACCTAGAGGTTTTATAGTATTGTAATATCTAGTGCAATAATAATAAAAGTATATTTTATTAGCAAGGCAAGGAATAGATATATATACATATATATAGGTGAATATATGGCTGTTTATGAAATAAATTTTTTTTTCTCGATATATCCTATTGGTTAAAGCAGTAAGGGTTTTTGTCTTTACGAAGGTGAGAAGAAGTGGGAAAGAAACCTCTAAAAAAGAGATTGATAATCACTCATTTTTTTAACGTCTTATGTCTTTTTTTGAGCGACTTTCTCATTTACTATGGTACTACGCTATGCTATTGGCGCAGCCACTAGTTTATCTGTAAATGTATAAATAATATATAATAGAACTTTTGCTTTTGCTAATGTTTTAAAAGTTATTCATTTAAAGAACAACTTTCTTAGTCGGTTATAAATTTTAAAGCTTTAGAAGTGTAAGATTGAGAATTTGATAATTGTCACGAAAGATTTGAAATGTAACAATTTTACTTACCCAAAATGGTGACGAGAATGAAGTGTTCGAATCTTTTTGACTCCGAGAGCTGGATGCATGCCTTGCGGATAGGATTCTTCAAATTAAACAGGTACACAGATCTGGCTGCCCTGAAATTTTTATGCTTTGTGTTAAAATGTACAAGTTAAAATTTGCTGTCGTTTTTAAGCAGATTTAGAAAAGTTCATTTGGAAAATAAGTTCCGTCGTTACCTCATACGGGCGGAGATGCCGTCCATGACATTCAAACACAACGGTCCAACAACTCTGGATAACCAAGGGGAGCCAAATATCTCCTTTTCTGTCCATACTCCCGGGGTATTAATACATCAGACAACCAACCCTTTAAATGCACGACCTTTGTCTGAGAAGTCCTAACTGTGCATGGTAATAAGATGCGCCTGTTTTGGGCCAAGGCATTCCCCCTACTCTAACTATTAATGTTGCGCACCTGACTTAGTAGCAGGATAAACATTTTTAACTTCATTAGTTATGACGCGGTGTTGAGCCGAGATTTTAACCTCCCCTACGACGAGCGAGTGAGCCACGGTCGTGGGTTTAAGACTCAACAGTTACACATATTTAAGAATAGCTAAAAGTAAATGTTGCTGCTTCACATAGGAAATTGTTTAAATCTCAATGTAATTAAAAGCTCTAAAAAGGAGTTTGGGTATTAAAGTGTTTCCTAATTGGGAAAATTAACAAGTAGCTAAGCAAAAAACTTAATTGATAAACAAACAGAAACAGTGAGTTACAAAGATATTTTTTGGTCATAAATAATAGAAAAACAGAAAACCTTACAAAAATAAGTATTTACAGTCTTTTGAAGTATGACCAACATACCGATAGATCAAGTCAATTATATACTGGATGTCTATTCATACAGGATATCTTCACCTACAATTTCAGTAGTCTACAATAAACAGCTGCCGAGAAAACTACTTTTCCCTCTTAGCATTATTAAAGGTCTAATGATCAGAAAAAAAATTTAGAGTAGCTTTACTGGTAAACAATATAGTTTACCTTTCAACTGGCTGCGGCACTATCCTTACTCCAGCTTTGGGCTTCGCTGCAATCACCTCCTCCTTTACATGGTCACAATTTTTATTTAGAATCGATTGAAAGAAATGACCTATTAATTTTAAAACCATATTTCGTATTCTCAGGATAGGAAATTGCAAGCTTGATGGGGTATTCGTAAATATCAGCCAAAATAAAAATGCATATAGATATTGACAAGCAAGACGATTCCTATATGACGTCATATAAAGGGAAAAGAAAAAGGGAAAGGGGGAAGAAAATCTCTTCAAACGAGATGGGAGAAAAGGGAATCGTCTTGCTCAAAAGTGAGACAGATTGGGCTTCGTCGCTTTGTCCCCTCCCCCCCAATTTTTTTTTAAATTTTTCTTTTAAATCTAAAATACGAAAAATTGGTTTGATTAAACCTCTTGGGGTAAAGTCCCTAGAGGCTTGGGGCGAAGCTGCTAGGACAAAGTGATATAAGTATTCTTTATATATATGCAAATTAATCGAAAACTAGCATTTAATTATTTGAATTTATTTTCAATTTAAACAAAAAGAGTGAAAAAGTAAAATAAGTAAAATTGCAAAGAAAACAAAAAATAAGAAAAAGTTTAAAGAACAAGAGATTAGAATAAAGTTGATAGGTTAATGGATTAAAAATGTGTATTACAAATAATAGCATGGCAAAACAATACAATTTTAGTATCAGTATGCATTGTTTAGACTTAGTGTTTATCAACTTGATATGCTTTAAAGTTAAGACAAGGTTTTTCATTCTTGGTTTTATAGATGAAATCAGGGAAAATTTGCAACTGCAGCTGAGTTGAGTGGCTGTGGCCGATGGAAAATGAACTTTGAAGGCTTTGGTTAATAGTAGCTGATTGGATTCTTCTTCAAACCCGGGTAATTTGTACACAGCTTTAAAAAGCTGCGTTTTATTGGCTACGGCTGAGGCTGCGAAATCCTTAATTAAAGTTAAAAAATACACGTTTACTTTACTTATCATCTTCTTCCTGAATCTAAATGCATTTGTTGGATATAAAAAGAAGGTTTGGTAAGAATTGGTGAAACTAATCATGATCAATTAGAAAGAGAATTAGTTAGGCATGCAACATAGTACAGGCTGCGGAGTATAAAAAGTCCCATTTTTATTTATAGTATTCGGAGAAAATATATTCGTTAATTAATAAAATGAACAATTTCTTTTGAACAAGATTCATAAAAAATAAGAATTTTATGATTTTAGCAGGACGCTCCAGATATTCTAGTGTCAGGTATACATGGCAACTGCGATTTTGATGTCAAATTGCGACATATTTAACTTAATTTGTATAAGCATAAAAGGTAATTCATTTCATTTTTGAGAATTGGACAATTTAATTGCAACGTCTTATACGTTAACATTATTGATAATATAGACACAGAATAGGTTAGGGATAAATTAAGAAACACGGAACACATAACTACCTCTCCCCCATTCCCAACTCCAAAATATTTTGCTTCTGTAGGCAATTTTAAACCCACAGGCACAAGCCCTGTGTGGCTCTCCGAATCCTTACTTAACCTATCATAAAAATATTAGCGATGCACTAGTAAAACCTTGTGTTTGAAAATGTATTTACTCATTAGACCTTTCTAAGACTAAACTTATATTCTTTTAAAAAGAAAACTTATACTTCTAAAGAACCTTTTACAATATTTAAATCAAACTTATGAATTCCTATATAACAATTTAAATAAGAATCTTACAAAATTTATTATGAATGACTAGAGTCATATTTAAAATTAATTTGCATATATGCTCTAATAATTTTGCATTTATGATTATAATTGACGTTAATAAAGTAATTATGTTTTAAGAAATCTAATTTGATGTTGATCTTTATTAAACAATTATCATAAAAATTAACCTTTATTCATTAGGATAATAAGCAAAACACCGTTCTTTTTTACTCTTATATCAAAAATAAAAATTTATAAATAAATTTTCGAGATTTAGTCTATTTTATTATTTACTAAAACATTAAAAAATTGTTGAATTTTTAATTGACAAATTTTCTTCTTAGTTTGTTTAATTTCTCTTTACCGTTCGTTTTTTCTCATTTGATTTAAATTATAATTATGAAGAAATAAAAGCAATCATAACATTTATTTTGAAGGAATTATTAAAGGTCTCAAAAATGCTACATCCCATTTTTATACCAGATTTGCTCCAAACATAAAGTTACATTAATGATAAGCTTTATAAATATATTAAATTTTTTGACCTCAGAAAGGCCGTTGACAGGTATACCTGGCACCAGAAGTACCTGGTATCTTACGCGTCATGCTGACATTAAATGACCACAATATTTTGGATGAATCCTATACAAACCTTTAGGAGATGTTCTTTCCATATAATCTACCATATATCTTTTTCCCATTACTTTAGGTCTATTATCAAAACGATTTGAAAAAATAAGCTGAAAAAGCAAATGTGTTTATATAACTTTAGATGCGAATATAATTTACAGTTGAAGGTCCTCTACCTCCCTGGTTGATTCCAGGGAGAGAAGGGACATTAGGTTGTTTATTACACTAGTTCCCAAAGTGTTACAATATTGTTATCATATTCCTTGACTCAACAACTTTGGGGACTTTTATTGAAATTTGATTTTATTAAGTTCACTAATTGCAATCTACTGCCTGGGTAATTGTGTGTATCATCATTGGGGATGTAAATCAATTTATCGTCTATTGTCTTATCCCTTTAGATCTGTGGGTTAATTCCTACTTGAATGTGGCAGTGACTATCAAGTTTACTTGGTTAAATTAAATTCCATAGCTTAACATAATATGCAAACAATGATATGTTCAAATTCCTGTGACGTACATAAAAGTGGTTGAAATTATCTAATTTTATCGGGGAACTTGTTTCAAACCACCAAAATTCAGAGAGAGAGAGGGGACAATGGCCTGTTTAATACACCAGTTCCCAAAGTTTTATATTAACGTTTTCTTATTCGTTGGCCTAACAACATTTAGGTCTTTAAATGAATTTTCATTGGCGGGTTTACTAAGTTGAGTATCCAAACATTTCACCACTAATAGTAATCTACAGAAGGTGTAATTTTGTGTATTAACATTGGAGATTAACATAAATTTATCGGCCATTGTCTTATCCATTTAGATCCCTGACCGAAATTGGTTTGGTTGGGAATTATATATTAACCCTTATTCCCAGTCTTTAAAGAATCCTTAACTCGAGATTTTATAACTTTTATACATACAATGCTTCATTGTAACATTTAAAAAAAACTTAAATATAGAAAACGAATGTCTTTTTAAACTTAAAATTGCGGGAAGAAAATTTAAAGTATTTTCATTTTTATTTTTGATTGTTCAGAATAGTTTTATATCTGTTTATTTTCTTTAAAAGTATAAACTGTGCAGTCGAACAACAATAAATTTAATCTATTGACTTTTTGACCCAAAAAGATTAAGTTACATAAGAGCCAATAATAATTTATATCATGTAAGGAATCGTCTATAAAAATTCCCAAGTTTATCATAAAACCTAAATAGCCACAGACATTATAAACATTTACAATATGGCAATAATTGTTATAAACCTCAATAAAGATTCTTCACATTTATTTTATTATTCCCCAGCTGGATATTTTCACAGGGGTATAACCGGCCATTATTGCAATTTACAAAAGTTTATCAGGCACTGTAGAATGTTTATATTATGATTTATATACTGTAAATATATATATTTTTAGAAAAGTTTTGTGCACATTCTTATTCTCCAAGGCACTGTCTGATATTTTGTGTTAATGTTTGTGTTTGTGTGTTTATTTGGTTGCTAAAGGAACAGACAAATATGCTGAAAATTATATGATTTTGCAAATTAATAAGAGTTCTCTTATGTATATCCAATTGGGCCTTAAGATTTACATAATGTCACTTAATCAATTTAATAATTATCATACAATCTGAAAACCGAAAGTTAAAAAAAAAGAATTAAAAGAAGAACTTTTATTCGGACAGAAAATTCAGCTTTTGCAACTCCCTGCCCTTAAAAATGTTAGTATGAATAACTTTAAATAATACAAAAATATACCTAAACTAGCATAAAACTAGTTCATAGGCACTTTTCTTATTTAGAATATTTGGTCCACCTAATGAAATAAAATCAAACTTCGAGGAAAAGCTGAAAAAAACAATTGCAAAAATTAATGGAATTCCTGTAACTTTGACCTAAGCAACGTGTTTAATAATTCTTAGATGTTATCACGTCCTTATGATCAAAATAAAAATATAAGTAATGAATATATACTTTTTTATCGACATTCCAAAACCTTTTTCCCTGCTGTTAGTGCAAGTTGCATGTGTCAAAAAAAGCTCCAAAGATGAAAAATGTTGATATTTTTCCTGGTTATTACAGCTGATGAGGTGCCTAGGAAAACTTTATTAACACATGTAGAGTGTGGGTCAAGGAACACTTTTACTATTTTCCTTTCTTGTTAAAACTGCAATTTTTATATAAATACATTTTATTTTTATATTATAATAGTTATATTATAATCGCATCGTATTATAAACGGCTTTCCGCTGATATAAATGTACAGTTCTTTTAGCGCCCGGAGATGCCGAAGGCACGGGCTAAAAAAAACTGGTTTTAATCTTATGATTGATTTTATATTCGTAGACATCTGGATATAATACGATGCTAGACATAGCTTTTTTCGTATGGATGAGAACCGGTTCTTATCCACCGGATTCGAATGAATACGAGAAAACAATTACTTTTAGATAAAATAGATAAAACAGTAGTAGGTTTTATAAACAAAGAGAGCACAAATGCTAGGGTTACTTATGTACATTTCTAAGTTTTACGGTTTTGATTATTTTACCTATGAACCTTAACTTCATAAAGATTTCTTTTTCTTATATTTAAAAATTCCTGTGTTTTGAAAATAAATTTCATCGATCCTATTTTATATAGAAAAATGTATTTTTGCTTGTCTGTTAAGATCACACAAATCATTAAACCGATAGAGTTCTCCAGTTTAAGGAAGCTTTACTAAGGTCCTGGTATGAATTTAGGATATTGTTTTACCCATCTCTCGCTTATAATATAAATCCCATAAATGCTAGGGGTGCAGTCGCTAGAAGATTACATTAATTTAAAATCTTGACTGCCTGCAGCTTTTTGAAGTCGATTTTTTCATCAGCCATGTCTTCTAACTTGTTAACATAATTAGCCTGAGATCAAACCTTAAATTTTTATTACAGCCATGCAAAATATGTTAACAAATTTAAACCATAAATCATTTTTTTTGTAATGAAGCTCATCTCGTTGATTTGGACATGTTATAATTGTCATATCGATTTCAAACTTTGCATGATAATTCCCATAACAGTTACTTCCGATTTAGAAAGTTTGGCTATTCTAAAATCTTTCCCAGAAAGTTTGTATGTCAATTAAATGCTAACAACAACTTTTTTGTGTAATATAATTTTCCTATTTTTATGATTTTTAGAATAATGATTCTTATGGCAATAAGTAAAGTAAGTTCCTTTTAATGTATCCTGTATTTGAGCATTTTTGCAACAGTTTAAAATTCAGTTTGTTTAGACTTACAAATCAATGTTCTACTTATTAAATTCTGACACTATACAAGTGATCTTCCTTCTGATTTTAGAGCTTCGCTTTTATGCATGTTGTCATCATTGTTTTATATTTATTATTACTGTTAATATGAAAAAGCGCTGCTACTTTAGCAAAATGGAATATTGAGAAAAAAAAATTGAGATTGCAATCGTTCTCTCTTATTATAAGAATTTAAAAATGTAAACAGACGAGATTTTTATTATTTAAGGTTCAGTCCCTGAAAATGTTAGTTTAGTCATGTTGTCTGAAAAGTTACAATTACTGTCTTTTACAACTTTACTTCTTTTTTCTTGGATTTTGGTTTCTTTATCAGGTATTTTAAACAATCAAAATACTTGATAAATAGATGGGTTTATTTTGTTGCAAAAATCGTTTTTATTATTGCAAATAAATTTTTTTTATGCAATATATTTTCTTAAACTTAAAAAAAACGTTCCTAAACAAGAAGATATAGATTATTTGCTTAACTTACTGAGAAAAAGAAAGTTTTTATGCCCCTGTTATAAAAAAGTTGCGCTATTTAAAAGTTTTCAATATAAGATTTTTTTATCTAATAAATTAATTTTTGTAAAAAACACTAAAACGAATATATAATCACGCTCTATAATCGAAATTGAATCACTTAACCACTGAATCACTAAAAACGTTATTCTTAATCACTTAATAATCACTCTAAATTTAAAAATGACGTGTCCTTGATAACTAATATGTAATAAGTACACATACACACAGGACCTAGCGTATGACCGCTAGGGAATGCTAGGCAGCTACAAGGGAACTATAAGCAAAGAGTATAGTTGAGCTAATCTTTTAAATTGCTGATGTTGCATATCTGTTCTCTATGAATATCAGGAATTAAACATGGGATCATGTTCGTATTCCCGCATTTTTAAAACAATAATGACTTTTCATTATTAGCCGTGTTTTATGGTATTTTTTTTTATTTTAAAGTTAGAATGTTTCTCGACCTATTTTTAATAAACATTTACTATTGTAACACATTTTCGATTTTTGTAATCATTTTCAATTCATTTTGTCTCTTGTAGAAGTGAATCAAGCAATATTAGCTTGGTATTTTTAAAAAGCAAGGTATTTGCTGAACTAACTTCTTGTGAATATTTATGCATAGCTTTTTACTTTAGTGTAGTCAGGGATATATTAATAGGCATAAAGCAAAGATATGTGCATAAAAACGCCGCTAACTCTCTCTAAGACAACTTGTGATAAGAAAAACTTCACATTAAATTTTTATTTTGAAAAGAAAATTTATTTTTGGGGGAGGTTAATTTTTCTTGGAGCGATTTCTCTTGGTAGGATAAAGGTAGGTAGGTACCTTCCCAAAACATAGTTACAAACTAATTAATTTAGACATACAGACAGACATATTTCCTTTTTTAATTACTACACAACGATCTTGATCCTGAGAAGAAAATATTCCCATCTGTCAATATTTAATTTGTGAATAGCAAACATGAGAGAAAATAGAAACTCATAAAAAATGCCATGGAAATATTTATTTATGCAGCCAAAAAAAATTTTATTCTGAAAGGTATATTAGCATTTTAAAGAGTTAGTGTCTTCGCCTTTGCTTTAGGGGTGTGATTGTTACCCTCCTAATTAAAACAAATGTTTGGTTTATATGTTTCAAAACATCATATCTTAAAGAAACCCTCCCGTAAATAGATTAAAACCTGTCAGAATGCTTAATAAGCGTTTCTAAAAAATATGTTTCATTCAGTCCAGCACTTTACGAGATATTAATCCACATCAGTGCTGTTCAATAATATGGGATATTAAAATTTGCTAATAATAACATAAACATTTAATTTTATTTTTAGAAAGGTTTTTTAAAAGACTTTACAGCGCAAATTAAATGTAGATAATTGTTATTATTAGTAAACCATTTAAATGAAATAAATGATAATAAAAACTAATGTATTTTAAAGAGTTTTAAGAGGTCATATTTTTTTCTGTTAATGAATTTCTAATAAAAAAACAAACTGCTTAGTTCTTATTAATAGATACTTTTCTACACTTAGAGTTTATCTTGTTAGATGTAACTTTTTAAAAATATTTTTTCCAGATAGCACAATATTATAAACAGGCTAGGGACTCTCAAAAGGATTAACTCATCAATTTTACATAAAATGAATGAATAATTTTAGAGCTATGAAAGTTTAGGGCCTTCTTAGCAATATTGTTCCTTACTGATTGAAGAATTATGTCCATTCAAACCTTTGTGTATTATTTCAGGGAGGGAGGGGACATTGGGATGTTTATTACACTTGTCCTCAAACTCTTATAATAACGTTTTATTACTCGTTGGCTTAACATCATTGGCGACTTTTATTGGTTGCATCACTTAGTTGAGTGTCGAAACTTTTAAACCATTAATTGTAATCTACTTAAGGGGTAATTTTGTGTATCATCATTGGGGATGTACATCAATTGGTATTGGCAATTGTCTTATCCCTTTAGATCCCTGGTATTATATCCTTGCATCTACAACACAGGCGTTGACAGGATTTACAGCCTAATCTTATTTTCCTTCCTTCCTTTATATATCAAACACATTATTTAATATTGAAGATGTTTCATCTGATTCGCAAAAAAATGGATCAGATGATTTTTTCAATGGTCGATAAATTTCTATGTTTATTAACAGTTTTTATGCATTTGTTGAAATAATTTAAAAAAATCATACGGCCTCTTAACAGAATCTTAAAGTAACTTTTAAAAAAATCAGTAAAACTTTAATAACAACCCAATGGACAATTAATAAAAAAATATATCGAATTTACCCTCCAAAGTCTACCTATAAGTTTACTTGATTTTACAATTTTTTATTAAATTCGCAATATTTATTTTTAATTTAATATTGCAATATTAATTTTTGATTAAATTCGCAATATTAAATTCGATTATTACTAATACTATTAAGCAAATATGAAAACATCCAAGCAACCGAAAATTTACAAATACAGAATAAAAAAATCAAGATTATTTAGAAGTATGAATGAAAACTACGTAAGAAATCGTGTCAAGTTTGAAGTTGATAGGATAATTCTAACATTCCTAAATTAACTATTATAGCCATCCGTTACGGTGGAATGAACACATCGACCATGATAGTTGGAAAGCTTCTAATTTTAGATTATATTTTACCTGTAATGTATGATGATAAGATTTCAGGGATATAAAGGGATAAGACAATGGCAAATAAATTTGTTTAATTCTTCAATAATGATAAACAAAATTAACTCTTCTGTAGATTGTAATCAGTGGTTTAAAAGGTTGTCCACTTAACTTGATGAACCACCCAATCAAAATACAATAAAAGTCCCCCAAGTTGTTAAGCCAACAAAGAGGAAAACGTGTTCATAATACTTTTGGAACCAGTGTAATAAACAGCCCAATGTCCTCTCTCTCCAACCCTGACAAGATTTAGTAAGGACTCAGCATTTCATAGGATCACAGGTGTCCTAATTTCAACACTTTTTTAGGGTTTCAACAACAAATATTAACATGTAATAACAGCAAAGTTTTTAGGTTTATATTCAGTGTTATTCTATTGTGATTGAGTGGTGTTAATTGTTTTAGAACAAAGCAGTTTGGTTCTGCCCCAGATTCAAGATAGTTTAAAAATAGTAAGGAACTTAAGAATTTATTTCAGAGATAATGGAACTGACAATTGGCAATACTAAATTCTAATTAATAAAATAAGTAAAAGTTTATATAGTTATAATGATAAAATTACTCAGAAATGCCTGTGGGTCCAATATAAATTGGGTGGTGATTTTTCTTGGAAGGGTAGTTGTACCCTCCCTCTAAATGGTTATAAAACTATTAAAATCTACACTGCTGTAAAGGAGAACCATGTCGGGTCAGCGGTTAGTGAGATCCTTCAGTACATACACAGACTGACAGTCACACTTAATACTTTTATAAAAGAATTTGGATCATGGAAAGAAAACAAAGTCATTCCTAATTAGGACAGAAGTCACTGGAAATTGATCTAAGGAAGGCTACTTA
>LS051510.1:0-11939 GCA_900241095.1 Acartia tonsa | reverse complement strand
TTTTTGTAGATTTTTAATGTGCTTTTGGATGATTTTTCACAAAAATAATTTTGCCTCACTATCGAGTAGCGAGTCTATAATTTTTTTAAGAATCCACATCAGCTTGAGTCGAAAGTAAACAATACTTTTGTCTGCTAGAAATGTTCCTTCTTAGATTTGACGAAAAAGGGGTTCAGAATATGCTTCTATTCTTCTATTTCTATTATATGAATTTACTGGCTGTACATACTACAATTGGAACAATTTACGAAGGCTTTTAGCCAAAGCAAGATCAATCATGTCCATAAGTTGCGCATCATGCTCTATGGCTATATATATACGAGAAAAATCAGCCTCCAGTTTTAACCCTTAGAGATCAGGGTGGGGGGTCAAATAAGACCCCCCCCCCTTCTAGTTTTTTTTTCAATGTCAATTTTTTTGTAGGTAAAAGTGAGCTGTGACTTTATGACTTTTTAAGTTTAGTAATTATACGTCGGTAAAAGTTGATTTTATAAGGATATCTGGTCTGTGTCGGTCGTGGTGTCCGGTCAAAGTCGGTTAGGTTACACCAAAGTTAGAAAAAAATTCTAAATAGATCTTAATTTCTATATTATGACTTTTGTGTATAAGGAAGAGACCTAATTATTTTGGTGAATACTTAAATATCAATAAACATCTGAGAAAAGTGATGTTATGACCATATGACCGTTTGACCGCTGCCTGGCCGATTTTTCCCCCGGCTCTTACTATAGACATATTTCATGAAAATCGTGAATATCGTATATCACAGCTAGAGACCTAAAAAAATTGTGGTAAATTCTTGAGCAATAATAAACATCCGTGAATAGTAAGGTCATGTTTGTCCAGTCCTTGACCGATTTTCTATTTCCTACCTGTTATTTTGCCGTTTTTAATATGCCAGCCGCCGAATTTTTAAACAGCTTGGACCAGCTAAATTTTTTTATGTAGTCTTTTATTCTGATATGAAACAGATAAAAATATTATTTGGCGCCGCCAACCGCCGTTTTACCGCCCAAAATGGCGGTTTCCGTTATTTGCGGTTTTTCGGCGATGGCCAGAAAAAGTTACTTTTTTGTTATGAAAAATAAAAGTTCCACCTAAAATTTGCTATTTCTGGCTTTATTATTAACTGTCTACAACTGTTTTAATATTTATCGGCTGGCGGCTAAGGAGTGGTCTGATCGCTATAACTAGAAAAAGTAATTTTCTCTAAAAATGCATAGGAACCACCAGAAAATATTTTTTGTCTCTCAATATTAGCTGATAAACAATTATGATTAGCAAGTGGTTGCAAATTGAACAATCAAACACAAATAAAATAAAGTTGACAGTTAAAAAGCTTTGTATGAAAAAAAAATAAATCTGACCTGTCAATGTTTGTATTCAACAAGCTCTATTACAACTATACAGCACTAAACTTGTCAAAATGTATAATCTTATTTACAACTGTTGTGCCATTAGTTCCGCAAATATATAAATATATCCGCAAATTTAATGCAAAGACACAATATTAGCAAACATATTAGAATGGTGTTTAATTATTAGAGCAAAGAAAAGGTGTAAGATAGTTGTAATAATTTGTAATTCTAATAATTTAATACATTTCACGGAAGTAATATCACACTATCACAAATATTCTTTCTTATCTTTTTCGTGTTTGTTTGTAACAATATCACCGACTAAGGTTTATAAATATTGACTCATTTATTTTTTTATACGCTTTTAGTATGCTAACATTGTTATGTTAATTTTGCAAATATAAAGTTTTATGCCAAAAACCTTGATTTTTTTCATATTTTTTGTCTATATAAACACTTTAAGTGGAATTGAGTATATCTTTCGTCAAGATAGGTGAACCTTTAATCTAAATAGACATGCCTATTGGAAGGATGATTAAGCTTAAAAAAGAAATGACTAGACAGCCTGCAATTTTTCTTGATTTCTCGGATAAAAATTATTGGAGAAAAAGTTTGGAGAATCTGCACTTTCTCCAATCCATTACTAATCCAAGCTGAAATCCAAAGAATTTAAATTTAACAAATGAATGAAGTTTGGGAGAAGAATCATTTACTGTTCCATTGTCCTGTCTTTCTCTTGATCAAAAAACATAATACCAAGACAGATTTTCCCAAAGAACGTGTCCTAACTTTTGTGATTTTTCTTTAACCCATTCGTGACGAGCTCCCAAAGTTAAAAGTTTTGAATCACCGGGGTTCAACAAAATAGATTTTTAAAAATAATTACTCAACAGAATTCAATAAGTAAGATGTCAAATTAAAGATCTTCTTATTTTTGTTCAGAATGGTAATTTTACTCTTTTTTGTTGCGTTTTATTACCATAAAACCAACTTAATTTTTTTAAAGAACTCTTAAATTACTTAAAAAATAAGAGGTCTACAAAAAAAACGATTGCTTATCTACATTGAATCATTTTACATCTACTACTTACTAAACGCACCGACTAGCTATTTGAATAAAAATCACAAAAGTTAGGACACCTTCTTTTTAAAAATAAAAGTCTTTATTCGAGAGTAATATTATTAAAGTTTAATATTATAATATCACATTTTCACATACAGCATCATAATCACAAATTATTATCCTTTCAAAATTTATCTTAAACGTGTATTTTCACTTGTATATTAACAGATTATTCACAAATGTTATTTAACCGTCTCTGGATTATACTAACTAACTAGCCACCTGTTTTCTGTTATACTAAGTAGTGGTCATTCCCAGGGATATAGGAATGGGATGATGGATCTAAAATTCATCATTATGGATCCTTTAACCTTTCGGTAATAGAACCAAAGCAACTTTTCTTATTTTGTGTAGAATACCATTAAATAGTTATTAAACGCATCGTATTATAAACAGCTCTCCGCGGATGTAAAAATGAACAAGTATAAATCCAGTTTTGTTAGATCCGAGATGCCGAAGGCACAGTCTAACAAAACTTTTTATCTTATAACTGCACATCCTTTTATTCGTAGAAAACTGGATTCTATACGATACATGATTTCTCAGCATGTCTAAGAACCGGTTCTAATCCAGCAGATTCTAATCCAGCTCATTGTTAAAAGTAGAAATCTAAGTTTTATATCTGATACAGTTTATTTAACTGTTCCTCCTTTATATTTGCGCTGCTCTATCTATGTGAATGGTTGTCCTTGTTATGGTGTAAATTTGTAATTTGTAATAAATTAAAACCAAAAATTCTTATCAACAGTTGCTATACTTCCTATAATTTTTCATTTGATTATGATTTTCCATACAGTTTCTACAAGTTTTGTAAAGTATATGTTTCAATTAAAGTCATACACAATTTTATTGAACTAAGAATTAATTATAAAAATAACAATAAAAGATAATTTTCAGTCATAAAATGAGACTTGAAAATTGGTTTGCTTTCTTAGGCATTTTTCTTTTCCAAACAGGTAATTTTATTTGGCCTTAATGAGACTTTTATGTATTTAGGCTAAATTTATGGTCCATTTGTCAATATTGTATTCAAAGCATTTTTTATTACTGTAGACTGTTATCTAGGTTTTTTTTCGGAGGAAGGGAGGGGGTGTAGGTACCTTCCTTCAAAATTTGTTAATAACTTCGTATAGACCTATAAAAAGCTTCACTGTAAAAGGTCTAGGGCAGGCAAGTGCACAGGTTGTTGTTGGGAGAGAACAAGAAGTGCACCCGGAAATTTTACACCCCCCTAAAGATTTAGACAACCTCCTGCGTGAAGCGCAATTGTTTTTCCTACAACCCTTGGATTTAAGGGGGGTGGGGGGGAGGGGTTATAACTTCCCACACCCCTTCAACCAACCCCCTTTGATGCATTAAAATGGTGTATTAGGGTGAGGTACACCCTGCCAAGTAGGCTGTAGAGGGGTGTAGGGGGTAGAATTTTTAAACATACACATTTAATAAATTGAAGCATTATTTAAATAATTAAAATTTTGAGGTTGCTCTGCTGGCGGTAGCCCGGATATGGTAATTATATTATTTAATAGATTATTGTATGCATTTGCTTTAAAATATCAGAGAAGCAATTTCATTTCTTTTTTTTGCTATCTCGCTTTCTGGATTTAAAGTTAAAATTTCAGTTTAAAATTTAAAAGTTTAAATATGAAAATTTAATCATTATCATAATTTTTTTTGTCGAATTCCAACCGATAATTCTATTAGGAATAAAATCCTTATTATACCATTTATATGTAACTGGATGAATTAACATATGGAATTGATAGAGAGATTATTGAAACCATTTTTCCTGAATTCAAAGGTAAGTTTTAATCACATGTTGCTTTCTCTCAGAGTGCATAGAGCACATACAACTCCCCCCCCCCCTCCTCTTTTTTAAAGGTAAATTTGAAATAAGAGAATCGGTACACAATATAACCTAACCAAATCTAATTTAAAACACACACTCTCAAATCCTTATTTTAAATTTATTCCAATTTATGGTCGGTTGGTCCGTAACAGACAGCTCTTATAGTAAATCAAGTAATTTATCATATGAATTCAAGTACGGCCTAGCAAATTTATTTACAAAATGTTAGGGATGGGAGAGACACCCCTCAAAAGTTGATTGTATAATGTTATAAGCTAATTCAGTTTTTATATGCAAGTTTATCCCTATCAAGCACATATATTGAATTTTTGTTTTGGCTACTGAATAATGTTTAGCATTAAATTTGTCTGTATGTATTTGATTTTTTGAATGCGCTTCTATGGATGTTGCCATCCTTGTTTTCTTTATTCTTTTGTATAGAAATTTTGAAAGCCAGAGAAGCCAAAGATTTAAAACCAAGAGAAGATTTTGAACATGAAGACGACTACACTGACGAAACAATCAAACAAACATTAGAAAAGAACAGCGGAAATGCTAGTAACCTAAAACAACTATTATCATTACTTTTAAAATCATTTCTCTTGTACAGAATTTTATCTATAATTTAAGCAACTTGCCTTGAAAATATTTTCTAAAATTTCAGACTTAAATGTATCTATAATACTAATGCATTTGATGGCAGATTTAATTTGTATTGGTTTAATTCTCTGGTTAAATTTGAGAGGTATTTTGTTTCTATACCTTCTTTCCAAAGAAAAAAGTTTCTAAATGTTATTTTTTTATTACTTACTTTGAATGCTACAAAATTTTATATTTTTAGTTGCGAAACTATTACATAATGTAATTTGTCTGTCTGTCCGTAATGCTATGGGGGAAATCTGATTTTCTCGGGTGTCATTTAAGATAAATAGCTGAAATTTTGCTCCTAAAGCTACTGTAAAAATACGATTAAACGCCCCTTTAGGGGCATTCCCACGAAAGGGATTATACCTAAAATTTGTATTGGAGATTCCCTCTGTGTCAATGAACATTCAGTATATAATTTACTTAATCCGTAGGTCTCTCTATCATGCTTTAAAAGACCAGAAAGGTTTCGTCATTTTCTCTAAATTATAAAACATTAATTATCTTTTTTTATACAACTGAACATCTGCTTTGTAACTCACTTTGTCCGTTTGTCAATCCATTATTTTTTTTTCGCCTCACCATTTTTTTCTTGAATATTTGAATGATGTAATTTTAGGGGTGAACAGCTGCAAGACAAAGACTAATTGCATAACAATAGGGTAAGATAATACGGTTCACTAAATTTTGCCAGTTTTAAAGAACAAAAATTTTGATAGAAATAAATGCAGGCTATTGAAAGTTTTGTGAAATGGAGGAAGCCTGTTATAGTCAGGGACTGCTATTCAGCCAATTAATTCCATTTGAAATTGCCGAAAATTTAATATTTTGTTGGAGTAAAGTAAGAGTAAAAGTTGTTTTTTGGTGTAACTGAAAGGGAAGTGGGTAAGAAGGGGAGAAAAAAGGGAAGGAGGTTGAGGGGAAATTTTCACTTAGAATTGTTTGTCAGAATCACATTCCCTTTTCCCTGATTATAGTGCCTATAAAAAATGACGTCATACTGACTTGCCCTTGGTCAATTAAAATGTATATCGGAATGCTATTGGTAATTTAGTCAGTTCATAGGCGTTTTATTTGTCAATTGTATTGTATGATGTCACTTTATTATAGGCACTATAAAAATGGAGATAAAACCACAATAAAGTTATTAATCCGTAGCCAACTATTTTAGCCTTTTAAATCTAATTATTTAACTTTCTAGGGGCGCCTCACCGAACAAGGCCTGCATAATACCTTTTATTTACAAAAACATCACTTATGAAACATGTACATGGGTCGACTCTAAAAATACTGAAAACCAGGTAAATCAAATAAATGTTGATTTATTATTGTAAAGGTTTAGGCTTTTCAAATACATAAATTGATTATTTTGATTGTCTGCATATTAGTATCTTTTGATGAATTCCTGACTTTTATTCTAATTTTGATAATGTACACCATTTTCTAAATTCATCATTTTTGGTCTCCAAATTTACAACAAAAAATGGGATATAGTCCCTTTTGTGACACCGCCTCTAAAGGGGCTAATTCGTTGTATTTTCACTGTAGCTTTTGATTATTATAGGTTATGTTAGGTTAGGTGATAGCCACGCAGGGTTAGGCAATTGGCCCCGCAGTGCTAGGACCCCCTGCACTGGCTAGAAATAGGAGAAAATCTACTGCGAAAATGCGACGAAACGCCCCTGGAGAGGCTTGGGATTAAACCCAAAAAATGATCTTGTTTTGATCTTTAGGCATGGTGTTCAACAGAGGTGGATGTTAAGGGAGTGCATGTCGCTGGCCAGAGAAAATGGGGAGTGTGTGGCCCTTTATGCCAGATACCCCCACAGACAATCTCCCTATCTCACGAAATTTCTACACAACCACCAATGATAAATACAGGAATAAAGGATGAAATAATAAAATTTTTTATTTTTAAGAAAATAAACAAAGCGATACTAAAGAAATATTTGTACCCTTATTATGGATTATTCTATTCTTAGTTTTCTCTCTTACCATTAATCCTTCCAACCCTGAGCCGGTATCTTTACAAAGTGTCTCAAAAATCAGCCATGTGACGTAATAAAAATGAGTGATTATCCATCTCTTTTTTAGGTTTTTTCTTTCCCACTTCACCTTTCCCTTCTCATTTTCCTCATTTTTATGACGTCACATGACTGATTTTGATACACTTTGTAAAGTTATCTGAGCGGATTTTATCAGATATGTAGGGAACACTAGACTATAATTTACAATGGTACCTAAATTTTTTTTTAACACATTATATTATTTTTTGTTATTCTTTGGGTACTTACATTTGAATTTGATTCATAGCTAGATTCAAAAAAAAGGTGTTAAGGCTTGTTCACCAATGATTTTAATCTACAGAAGAGATAGTTTTGTTTATTACCATTTAAAAATGTTCTTCAATGTGTTGTCTAATGTCTTATCCCTTAAGATTCTTGGGTTTTACAGTTGCAAAGTTACTCTATAAGTGTTCGTGTCCTTCTCACTGTTTCTGTCCTTCTGTCAGTATTGCTGCAAGTTCTCTTTACTAAACTAATCCCATTGAATTCATACAACTCTCCCTTCCTAACTCTCTATATCTCTATCATTCTCTCTCTTTTCTCCCCTCCCCTCACTTTCGCTATATCATTCTCTCTCTTATCTTTCTAACTCCTTCTTTTTTTCCATTCTTTTTTTTTATTTCTCTTTACCTTCTCTATCTATTTTTTCTTCTTTGTGTACAGCTTATTAATAAAACAGCTTCAAATATCGATCATGTAAGACATTCCAGAAATCAAGACATTCTCCATGGCTTCGAAACCGATTAATATCTATGGATAAAAAGCAGTTCTCAGCCACACTGAAATATCATGTATTGTTTTTTTACGAATATAAAATGTACGATCATAATATTAAAACCAGTTTAGTTAGCCCCTGCCTTCAGCATTTCGGGGCTTACAAAACTGGTTTTAATCTTATAATTGTACAATTTTTATATCCGCGGAAAGCTATTCATAAGTCGCTGCTATAAATAACTATTATTTGGTAGTAAAATTTTATCCTTTATGTTTAGACTCATCAAGAAATCCTCGAATATTCAGATATAAAAACAAAAATTCTATATTTCTTCACAATTCTAAATCATGTACAAAGATGCCATTTCTTATGATTTCTTTATATTTATGCAATATACATTTCTTATTGTAATTTTTACAAAATAGGCCTTATACATTTTTTTAAAATAAGTTAAAAAATGCCTTCAGATATATATTTTTTGACAAAATTTATATGTAATTCTTTAATTTAAAAGTTTTATTTTATTATATATTTAATTTTAGCTGCCATTATTTAGATAATATTCGTATTTTAAAGTAGCCGGATGTATGTATTTTAGGACTTGATTAAGAGATGCTTCGCTTATAACAATGTACTTTGTTTTCCTATATCAGTACTCCAAAAATTAGACCAATCGGATAATTTTATCACATAAAAATTTGTTAAAAGCTAAAAAGCAACATGATTAAAATGGACGTACGGACTTTCTGGTAACGATTTCTAAATTAACGAAAAAAGCTAGCCGTTACGTAAGGGCGGACGTACGGACCGACCCTAATTATAGAAAAGCTTCACTTTTAATAATGAACTAATGAGTAAAGAAATTTAAAATCATTTCTTAAGCCACAAAAAATTCAAGAGTATAGGATTATGTGGGTTACCTTTAATCTAATTACATTTCAAGAGGCTCAGGCCAGGCTCTGGCAAAGCTGATAGTATTTTTTAGGAATATATTTAATTTCAGAGAACCCTTGTAAAAACTAGCTTACAATGCCATCAAAACTACTCATTGCCTTCCTTGTGATCGCTTTCATTGCTGTCATCAGTGCACAACAAGGTAAAATTATTCATTGATTGCAGAGGATAGAGATGTCAGGGTGGGAGGGAACATTGGGCTGATTATTACACTAGTCACCAAAGTTTTCTAATATCGTTTTATTATTCGTTAGCCTGACCACTTTGGGGACTTTTATTTAATTTTGTTAGGTTGGTTCATTTAATTAAGTGTACAAACGTTTACACCACTAATTGTAATTTGTAAAGAGGGTAATTTTGTGTATCATCTTTAGGGATATACATTAATTTATCAGCCATTATCTTATCCATTTAGATCCACTGAGAGATACATCTACCTTCTTTAAATAAAAAATAAAGGTGGAAAGGGATATTGTTGGTAAAGAAATAGGTTTAATGAAAGTAAATCAGAATCAGAATTTTATGAAATAAATATTAATGAAAATTTTTAAACAGAATTATATGAAAAAATGTACAGATTAAGTTAAAGTTTAATATCATCATTTGATTTCATTTTAGATAGGCCAATCACTCTTCCTGCCAATATAGGAGTACACGGTAATGAATGATTTACAAATAATTATCCTAGGAATCCAGGGATCAAAAGGAATAAGAATATGGCTGATAAAATTGATGTTCATCCCCAATGATAATACACAAAGTTACCCCTTCTGTAGATTATAATTAGTGGTTGAAACTTTGGACACTCAACTAAATGAACCAACCAATCAAAATTGAATAAAAGTCCCCAGGGTTGTTAAGCCAACGAATAAGAAAACATTATTATAAGATTTTGGGGACTAATGTAATAAACAGCCATTTATATAACCATCAATCTCATTTTAGATAAGCCAACCATTCTTCCTGGCGAACTTAATGGACCTATTTCTTCACCAACAGGTTCAAACTTTTATTCCTACCAAATTTAATACTTTTATCATTTCAATTTTAATCTTAATAAGACATCTGAAAAAACCACGATAGTGGCTCAACACGTAGCGCATACGCTCGTCGCCTGGGAGGTGATAGGTTCGAATCTCGGGCCGACACCGCGTCATAACTAAATACGTTAAAAATGGTTCATACTGTTGCTATGTCAGGTACGCGACATAAACAGTAAGAGTAGGTAAAATGCCTTCGCCCATAAACAGGCGCAACTTATTACCATACACAGTTAGGACTTCTCAGACAAAGGTCGTGCAATCAAAGGGTGGGTTGTCGGATGGAAGTTACTTAACCTAATACTCTTGGGTGTTAGAGTAATGCATCCCATTACACACGGATGATGCTCTGGATTCTCTGGATTATCACTTGAAATCGAAGGAGAATCCCGCCCTTACGAGGTAATGGTAAAAGACATGTAAATAACATGCTAGAATACGGAGATATATATTACAACGAACAAATAACAGGGTCTGATATTAAGTAGTGGGATAAAGTGACTCAAAAATCAGACAAGTGACGTCATAAAAATGAGGGAGATGAGAGGAGAAGTTGGAAGAAAAACCCTAAAAAAGCGATGGATAATACCTCATTTGTATGACTTCACATGGCTGATTTTTGAGTCACTTTGTCCCACTACAATATTATTATCCCAAGGACAGTTAAATCTAATAGTTATTTATCGCATGGTTTATAGTGGCTTTTCGCGGATATAAGAAGGAAAAATGATATGTTCATTTTAAAGTTATAAATTTTATTTGTATATTCGTAAAATTTATTTAAAATACGACGCTATACTGGGAACCGGTTCTAATCCAGCAGATATTAATTGGTTTTGAAGCTATACTGGAAAATTTATTCCTACATGCTTCACTGAACCTCCATCTCATCTTTGGAATGCAGTGGAAGCCTATAGAACTTTCACAAGGAAATAATCTGTTTGAAATGTGGTAGGAGATGGTGGAGATGGTTTTCATGATGGTAACTCTCCCAAACCCGGCAGTGCCAACATGTTGACAGTTTCTTCTATTCTTTCCATAGCTTTGTCACTTGTACCATTTATTTTTTCTTAATTCTATTCTAAAAAATAGGATAAACAATTCTTGGAAAGCTTAAGTAAACAATCAAAATTATTTAAACTTCAAATAGATATAAGTATTTTTTAGGGGGGGGGGGTTAAACTTAGTTTTGTGATAATTTTAATTTATTGATTTAAAACCTGTTATATTGATGTTTGCGAATAATTTTTGCTTAAATAAGCTTCAAACTATATGAAATTAGGGTTTTTTGTTTATTACAGATAAAACAAGAAGACCAAAATGAAGGCTTTGTTTATGAAATTTCTAGTTTTTTGCTGTCTTTGCAGTCTCATCAAAGGCCAAGGTAACATTTGCTTAGTTGGATCAATGCAATATTATCCATCCATTTTTTTTATATTAGAATTTATCATGCAGGGATAGGGTACCTGTAGAAATATTATTTTCTCTATAACTGTATTAAAATTTTATAAGACGAATAACAAAAACTTTTATTCTTGGCTGGTGGAAAAGTTAAGCCAAATTTTTCTGATATCTTAGGTGGGGGTTTTAATGGTGGTTCTTCAAATGGAGGTGACGGTTTTAACAATGGAGGCAATGGAAGACCCGACTTTGGGGGAAATGGTGGTGACGGTTTTAACAATGGAGGCAATGGAAGACCTGACATTGGAGGAAATGGAGGTGATGGGTTTAATGATGGAGGCAATGGAAGACCTGATTTTGGGGGAAATGGAGGTGACGGGTTCAATAATGGAGGCAATGGAAGACCCGACTTTGGGGGAAATGGAGGTGATGGGTTTAATGATGGAGGCAATGGAAGACCTGACTTTGGGGGAAATGGAGGTGACGGGTTCAATAATGGAGGCAATGGAAGACCTGACTTTGGTAGACCAGGTGCAAGTCCTCCAAGATCCTCTGGTAAAAATCCATTTTCTTTTAAAACACAATTTTTATAAAGAAATGAAAAGGTTCTGTGTCTCAGTATACTGCATAACTCTTGTAACGGTTATCAGAAATGTAAAAAAATTCGGATCTACTGCAGTTCACGGTAAAATATTGCTGGTAACGAATATTGCCAAAAATCTATGAATTTTAAAGGCTGCTAGCTGCCAAACGACTGAACGTACAGATCATGCCCGCACACTGTTTTA